>PVKM010031820.1:0-16660 GCA_004027735.1 Carollia perspicillata | reverse complement strand
CATATCAAGGCACTTCATAATTACATTACCCAAGATTAAAATGAAGGAGAGAATTCTAGAAGCAGCAAGAGATAAGGAGACAGTCACCTACACATGAGTTTCCATCAGACTGTCAGCTGATTCCTCAAGAGAGACCCTGCAGGCAAGAAGGGGCTGGAAAGAAGTATTCCAAGTCATGAAAGACAAGGACCTACATCCAAGATTGCTCTATCCAGCAAAGCTTTCATTTAGAATGGAAGGGCAGATAAAGTGCTTCTCAGATAAGGTCAAGTTCAAGGAGTTCATCATCACCAAGCCTTTATTTTATAAAATGTTAAAGGGATTTATCTAAGAAAACCAAGATAAAAAACATGTATAGTAAAGTGACAGCAAACTCACAATTATTAGCAACCACACCTAAAACAAAAACAAAAACAAAAACAAACAAACTAAGCAAACAACTAGAACAGGAACAGAACCACAGAAATGGAGATTACATGGAGGGTTAGCAACAGGAGAGTGGGAGGAGGAGGGAGGGGGAAAAGGTATAGAGAATAAGTAGCATAGATGGTAGGTAGAAAATAGAAAAGGGGAAGGCAAGAATAGTATGGGAAATGTAGAAGCTAAAGAACTTATGACACATGGACATGAACTAAAGTGGGGGAATGTGGGTGGCAGAGGGTATGCAGGCTGGAGGGAAATGAAGCGGAGGAAATGGGACAACTGTAATAGCATAATCAATAAAATATATTTTTTTCAAAAAAAGGCTGCCCAATACATAAACCTCTCAGCCCCCAGCCCTGTCCTGTCCCTCTGGCCTTCATCTACTTGATTACTCTCTTTTTCTTTTTTTCTTCTGTGTGCTTTCTATCTGATATGGCCTGCTTCCAAATTATGACTTCACCTATCCATGCTAAACAGTGTTACCAACTATGTCTGTAGTGGAAGAGTGTTAGAGTAACCCAGTCTTAGACATTAGCAGTCTGAAACAGAAAAATGTGTCACATGATACTGAAAAATAGTACTGAGCACTTTGTGAAATATAAAAGTGGAATAAGTCAAGATATGGTCTAGCCCTCATTCTGGTTTGAGAGAAAGTGCTAATGCACTTGAAATAGTACTACTAATACATGATAGTGTGTTTAAAAGCAACTTATGTTTCTGAGCTATAAATGCCTCAAGGATTCAAAATAAAAGTGGTCTAGTGATGACTAGCGATCAAGCAAGGTGGCTTTGAATGAGCTGAGTGGTCACTAAGGACTGATATGCTTTGGCTAAGCAGTGGGAACCTAAGTGGCCGCATGAAGTACAATAGCAAAAAAATATGCAAAGAGAAATAAATGAACACTGTACATCTATGTGAAGACAAGGCTGCCTAGAGTGGGCAGAACAAGGTTTTAAGGCCAGGAAGCTCTGTATTGAGGAGAGCTCTGAATAGCAAAAGGAATTCAAGCATGTAGTCTGGAAAATAAGGAACCATTTGTGGGATTTTGTTTATTTGTTTTCAGTTTTGTTTTTAAAGCAGGGTTATAATATAATAAAATAAATTCTTCAATAATCCAATTACTCTGGATTATTGTATGAACATCTGCCCAGTGGAGATAGTGGTATTTCATCAAATCCTAACAAAGCTGAGACAGACTTCAAGATCACTCAGTTCATGAATTGTAAACAAGTGGCCCATGAGCCCACAGACATTCTGTGTGGCCCAAATAGTGATTAGCAAATTTGAACCAATTTTTCAACATTGAGAAATTTCACATGAAAGTCTGGATTTGTGGATTCACCTAACAAAATCAGATGAGGTGCATTACAATCGCATCTCTGCACGCAGACACTGTGCGATGGCAGATGGACCGCCTTCTTCACAGTACATGACTGCTCCAGGTTGACACGGTGCCCAGCTATGAACTCTTCTTCCTAACAAATAAATATAGAAATTTCAGTAGCTTAAATCCATAAAAGATTGCTTCACAGTCTGCTGAATTCCAGTGTGGAACAGACGTTCTCCTTCTTTTTATAGTTATGCTATCGAGAACATTTGGCTTCTAAGGCACTGTAGGGGAAAGAAAAATGGAGGATAGATACTGGTTCTTAATTAACTGGTTCAGAAGCTACATGTACCACTTCTGCTCACAGTCACATAGCTCCAATCTATCTGCAAGGAAGGCTGGGAACTGTAGGTGGAGAAAATGGACTATTAGAAGGCAGCCGTAGGAAAATACTTGGACTGAAGGAAATATAAATTCATTTAAAAATGTAGAATTGGAGTTCATGGCAAAACAGCCATTCGAATTACCCATTTGGTAATTGAAAATATGAAACTGTCCCTCAAGAGTGAAGCAAAAATAGAGCAGTAGTTGAAAGTAATTAGCTTAAAGGGGACAAGTGAAATGTTCAAATGAATGAGGTACATAGAAAGAAGAAAGCCTTAGACAAAAGTTGAATTTGAAAGCTGGGAGGGTATAGTTGTTACCGATTCAAGGTCCATGTGCCTGAAACTTCAAAGGCTGATATTCAAAATGTCAGAATTTAGAGTAAGAGAAGTTTTGTTGATTGAGAAAGCACCAGCTCAAGAAGATGGGGACCCTAGGGCTTCCTCACATCCATCTTAAGAGAGTCCAGAATTCAGGCTTCATTTACGTCACGGGAAAGGAGAATGGGCAGAGCAAGAGGTGTGTGACAACCAAGTGCACACACCTAGAAACCAACAGGAATTCAAAGAAAAGCACAAAATCTCTAACCCTTTTTGCTCTCAGTCCATTGACTCCTGCTGATCTGAGATCAGTCTTGAGGTTCCTGCAATTATTATTTTGCATATATTTCCCTATCTCCTCAGGAGAAGCACTCCTTAGCACAGGACTGTTCTTCCAAAAACTCCAGCCTCAAGCAGAATTCCCCTAATATTAGCATATCTATAGCAGAAGCCATTCGCCTGAAGGTCACTGGGAAAATGCAGGCTAGAATTAAGAGAAAGTCAGAGGAGCAATTTGTTTGCCGCATATACTCACATGGTGGGAGTAGAGGATACCATATTGTATGTAGGAAGGTTGTAATGGGTAGCAGAGTGAACAACCAGGTTTTGTAGTATCAAAAAAGTGGGGTCTGATGCGGGGCTCAAATGTTGGAAAAAATTTAGTTTCAGGTACTAGCTTAGTAATCAATATATGTAAAAAGCTATTGTTTCAGGAACTGAAGGTATGACTCACCCTGACTCCAGGAGACCATAGGCAGTACCACCTCTGTGCCTCAGGAGGTTTCAAGCAATCAAGATGGTATCTGAGCCATTGTGCTGCAGAGTGAGATGCCCAGCGCCCAGGACACAAATGAAAGAATGCTGCAGCTTTTATCTGATTCACTTTTCTCCTGAATTTCAATTCCTTTATGCACTTTTCTTCTCCTTATAAAAAGGGTCAGTTGAAACTGGAATTTAAGACGGTCTATTAGGGTATCTACCCGCAGTCTTCTCAGGTCACTGACCATCTGAATAAAGCACCCATAAAGATTCAATCCCCTTCTGGGCTTATCGGATCTGGTAGGTGACAGGGAGCACGAATGCTGGCTTTTCCATTCTGAGGGTAACTCCTTCCCACTGGTGAATGTGGTTCACTTGTCTGAATTATTCCCCAGGCTGGCAGGGAACTGAAGCAGGGACTGTGCCTGGTCCCCAAGACAATGAATGTTGTTTAGCTATGAAATCTTATTTCTGGGATCAGAGTCGGGAAGTGAACTTGTGATTAGGCCGTTTGAGGTACTCTTGCTTCGCCCAAAATGTCAAGAAACACATAATTTGGGGCCCTAATTTTAGGCCTTATTCTATATGAACAAACCACGGTGTTGACAGTGAAGTTAAAAAAACAGATTACAGATGGTAAGAATAGTGCTGGAAAAGTAAAATACTATAACAGACACAAATTAGCTGTTTGAAAAATTAGTGGTGAAAGGCAGAAAGGCAGGGGATGGCAGGAAGAAAGAAAGCCCCCCTGCAGTTTGCTACAGGACCGATAACAGCATGTCTTTCTTTGCCTACTAACTCTGTCAGGACGTATGTGACATGCTTTCTATGAGTTGTATTTAAATTATCTTCAAAACTGTGAAGTGGTCAGTATTGTTATGAGAAAATAGACACTCAAAGACAGGTTGCAAGTAGGTACTAGGGGAAACAAACTCTGAAACAGGTATTTGCATTCAATAATTTTATTGGGGAGCACCATCTGCCGAGGACTGGATGGAGAAAGATGCTGAACTGCAATTAGTTTCAGCAAAGACCCCAGATGATCTCAGAGGAAGCTCTGGAACTGGGATAGTCTTTCAGACAGTCCCAAATCAAAGTAAGGGTGAAACTTCTGCATCAATCATTGCACTGTTGTCCATGTCAACAGATCAAGTATATAGTTCTTTGGCTAATCCTTTCACTTTCTTTCTTCCAGCCCCCCTGACACTCCTCCCCTCTGACAGCTGTTATTCTGTTCCATGTTTCTATTTTGTTCATCAGTGTATTTTGTTCATTAGATTCCACATATAAATGAGATCAACAGTGTGGTGATGGCCTGAAAGGAGGAGGAGGGGAGAATGGGTAGAGGTGGGTAAATGGGGGAAAATTGAGGACAATTGTAATAGCATAAACAATAACAAAAAATAAAGAAAAAAAAATCATTGCAGACAGGCTGCCCCCAGAGAGGAGATGTAAACTTGCATGAAGCACTTGCATTCAGCTGAGAGCAATTCTCAGAGAGGACTTGAAGCTGCCAGCCACCAACATTCTCATCTACTTGGGAAATTGGAGCAGCATCCCTGACAGGGAGGATCTGAATGCTTCTCCACAGAATCCACTTTGAGGGATTACACAATTTGTTCAAGGTCACATAGTTAGTACTTTTTGGTGCCATACTCAAACCCAGGTCTATCTGATTCCAACTCCACATACTTTACCTTAATATTCTACACATAACTGTACTATCATGCAACAGCAAGACAGAACTGTTCTGGGAATGCATTTGCTATGTGAATCTGCACTATAAACCCTATGGAAATACATTCTGAGTAGCATATACTTGGAATCACAGGCACACTTCATTTTATTGTGCTTTGCTATATTGTGCCTTGCAGATACTGTCTTTTTTAGTTGTTTTTAACAAGTCAAAAGTCTGTGGCAACCCTGCACGGAGCAAGTCTGTTAGCACCATTTTTCAATAGCATCAAATGATGGTTAGTTCTTTAGCAATATGGTACATACAAAAAGTATGTACATTTTTTTAGATATGATGTTATTGCACACTGAATAGACTGAAGTATAGTGTAAATATACCTTTTATGTGCACTTGGAAAGAAAAAAATTTGTGTGAGTTGCTTTATTTCAATATTCACTTTATTGCAGGGGTCTGGAACGAAACCTACAATATCTACAAGATATGCCTTTATGTCATATCTCTGGCCAAAGCAGAACTTCCAGTGTGACCACATTCATATCCTTAGCCAAAAGTGTTTATTGGAATACACAGTGATGGCATAAAACAATACCACAGTGAAGTAAAAGTAGAAATTGGTGTCACTCTGAATGAAGAAAGAAAACTCAGGATGTGCCCTAGAGATCTTAGGGCAACAGATGGAGTCAATAGGCCATGAATGTGTGATGAGGTCTGACCATATCTAGCTGGTAAGATTAATATCCAGTCTACCATTCATAGTAATAAGAAAAGCAGATATTGAGTGTACTGATCAGTAACATAATGGATATGTAGGGGTGAGTGTGCATGTGTGTCTGCCAGTCTGAGATCAACAGTGTTATAGCTGTAGCATTATAGCTGTATTTGAATAACACACCTCGGCTTATCATGTGGAGTTGCCCAATCTGCTCTAAAGAAGCAGTTCAACTCTGCTGTTCCTTCTCTTGACTTAGCAACACCCTAAGGGAGGCAGAAGAAAGTCCTAACCCACCCCCAGTCATCCTCATGTAAAAATGAGAAAGTTTTCTCAGGAGAAAACTCAGGAGAAATCTCATAAATTCAAATGCCAATTTGAAAAACATAAAACAACTTCACCAACTAGGGTTTCAGGAAATTTGAACCTCTTTGAGCAGAGCAATCTCCTGTGGCTTTGGTGCTTCACTCACACTCTTTTGCCAATCATGTAACAAAGGGACAGAAAAATCAGCTGGCTTTTCAAGATCAGGAAAACAAATCAAGGGATTAGATCTACAACTTTCTCATTTCCAAGAATTAAGCTTGTACTGCTAGGCTGGATCTGTCCTGTGTACTGTACTCTATCAATATTCAAAGATTATTGTAATGCCTCCCTTGTATATAACTTCTTTTACAACACTATCGCAATCATATTTTGTTCGTTTATCAGGTTTTTCTGTTAGAGTCGCAGTTTAGTAGACATTAGCCACTTGATTCCAGCTGTTGAGTTCATTTATTCCTATTGTTATGTGTTGACAAACTCTGTCTTCCAAAACTACAGAACTGAAGGCCAGATGCTGATCCTTGGTGAATTTTCCAAGGCAAATGCTCTCTTGGAAAGTCTCTTGTCAGCTAAACACCTGGTGTAGTAGAATAGACTCTCCTAAGCTTCTAGTTACCAAGACATTAAATCACAGGTCTTGGTTAAATGGGACTATATGATGATAATATGTTGGATGAGACTTCCTTAAACCAGTCTGGGAAACAATCAAGTCTCAATGAAAGCCCAGAAGGTATAATTCTAATCCGTCTAAAACCATTAAACTGATTATCAGCTAATGAATTTAGCAGTTTAAATTCATTGGAATTATGACTTAATCTAAGATTTATCACTCACCCATTAGTGGGTTTTTTGGTAAAAAGATGGTAATAAATCTGTAGCAAATTTACTTCCATGGTAGGCAGTCTTCAGTATTACTGACACCTCCATTAAACACCTAGAAACCTCACCTGATTCTTTTGTTCATTTTTTGGATTTTTTTTCAATTAGTTTATATTCAATGTTATTCTATATTAGTTTTAGATGTATAGCATAGTATTTTATAGATCCACCTGGTCCCATACATTGTTATCACAATACTATTGACTATATTCCCTATGCTATAATGTATATCTCTGTAACTATTATGTAACTATCATTGTACTTCTTAATCCCTTCACTTTTCACCCAGTCCCCCAAACTCCCTCCCCTGACAATCCTCAGTTTACCTCACCAGATTCTTGAATTCTAAGAGTGATTTTCATACCTCATCCTATATTTTATATGCTTTCTCTACATCCCTAATGCAAAAACAAAAAAAGACGAATGATTACTCATCATTCATATAATTATTTAACCTCAAATTACATTGTCTTTTCCAGGATTTTTTTTTTTTGTATGTGTGCTCCCACTTTATCACACAAGGCTTCACTTCCCATGAGGTAGAAGCAAATTGATCACACTCTCCAAGAATTAACATCTTACACAAATATCCTTAAGACTTATCCTTAAACTGCCAAAGGCTTGATTTGGAGTGTTATGTGAAATCTTGACATAGCCAATGGGAGATTTGGGGCTAGGCATTGCACATTTGTCTGCACATTTGGCTGCTTGGTCTTGGTTAAGTGGTAGGTCTGGATTGGTTGGACTGACATTCCTAAAATATCACAATACCAAATGCTGGCTTCAGGATTCTAAACTCTGAGGTATGCCTGCCTCTGCTAGCCAAGAGTACATCTTATCTTCTTGGGAGTGTTATCGTTCATTTTAGATCAAATCCAGCAAAGCAGTCTATTGTTCCTTGGCTAAGGTTGGAATGTCTATGTAAAACCCAGAGGGGAGTTGTCTTGCAAGAGTCAGATGCAAGTTCCGTTGTATCACTTTGGTAAGAGTTGTGAACCTACCTTCCCTATCCCCCTTTGGGAAGAGGGGGAAGGTAGAGGGGAGGAGGTCTAAAAAAAAAGAAAAGAAAAAGGTTTTGTTCCCTGAGAGGATGAGAACCAGGGCTTTCCGAGAAGTGAAGGGCTCATGGAAGTCAGGGTCAGCGCTGGTACAATTGCATGATGCCAGCCTGGTGCAAGTCTTTCCACAGAGTGGCCTCAAGGTGCAGATCATGGTTTGCATAAAATTTCAGTGGCTTCTTCTTTTTGTCAAAATAGTGGTTAGAAAATTCCCGGTAATTTTCTGTGATAAATCCATAGGCACTAACCTCGTCACAGGTATGCAAAGCCGTCAGCAGGACCAGGGCCCCAGTACTGGGCATGTATATGTCTTTAGCACCTCTGTTAATAAGGCTCGAATTCAAAAATCTCTCTATCAGGTAGTGGATGAAGTTTGGATGTAGTAGCTTGAATTTACCCGCGGGGGCATCGGGTCCAAAATAGGCCTGAGGCACGTCGCCTTTGTCCTGACCCTCTGGCACAGGCTCACCCGAAATGGCTGATCGCAGCATCACGTAGTCCCGGATGCTGGCGGGGATGAAGAGGTAGCGCACATCTCGTCCTTTCGGCACGGAGAGGAAGCCCTGGTTCCTGTAGTTGTTGAGGGAGTTCTTCATCCTGTTCACCGTGAAGCCGTAGAAGGAGGTCTTGGTGCCCACGTCCTTCTTGAAGCCTCTGATCACAGCACCGTTGAGTCTGAAGACGTAGTCGTGGGCGTCGATGTGGCGGCCCTGGCGGGAGCCCTTCAAGATGCCCCCGTTGGCAACCACGGCACACCGAACGCAGGACGGCCGCGGTTCTTCGGGCGCAGCCCACAGCTCGGCGCTCTCCGAGCCGTTCAGAAGGCGCAGGGCGGAGGCGATGGCCTGCTGAGACAGGCCGCGCCAGCCGTAGGGGCCTCGGAGCTGGCTCAGGTCGGCCCAGAGCGCCGGGGTGAGGAGGCCGCCCCACAGCAGCACCGGGGTGGAGAGATTGAAGAGCTGCTGGAAGCGTGGACACCGCTGCAGGGCCGCGGCCAGGGGGCGCCTGCAGGCCGCATGCCGCGCGGGCTCGGGCTCCGGCTCCGAGCTCCGACTTCCCCAGGCTCCCGAGAACCAGCACACGAGGTAGACCGCGCCGGCGGCCGCGAGCAGCGGCCAGAGCCAGGGGAAGCGCCTGCGGCCCATCTGCGGCGCCACGCAGGGGCCCAGACGGCCGCCCGCCAGCCTGCCCCGCCCCCCGCCCCCAGCCCCGCTGCGCCTACCCTGCGTCACAATCCGGTTTTTACTTACTTCAGTCCGCTAAATAAGTACAGCGGGGAAAATGTTCCTCCTTTGACCGCAGAGAACACAGAACCTCAGAAGTGTTCATGCTTGCCTGTTGTGTCAGGAGTTGGTTAGTTCTTGCGTCGCCCCATCTCCCTCTCTGGGATCCATTTAATTTTCCTTCTCCAAACTTATGTACTCAGGGTGCAGAATAGCCCATTGACTGAGAAAGTGATGCACACTATTATTCTGTAATAATAATAAAATAATAATAATAATTCCTTGAGCCTTATCTAAATGTTAAAATCTATGCAAGAACATTTGCAAATTTTGCCTTTTTTCTATTGTGGATTGATTTTTCTGTTCTCCATTGTTGTTTACAAAGTGCAGATTTTAAAAAAGAAATGGAAGTGTTGAAACTCTTTTGTATTTCTGATTAAATCTATTCCATATAAAAAAGCAATTGATTTGAATCTTATTTAGAAAATATATATATGGAAAGAGGTAACATGGAGCAGTCTCCTACTTTAATAAATTATCTGGATTAACAATTCAAGAATACTTTTCATATCTTATCTGCCATAAGTAATATTTTAAATCATTTCTATGAGTCTTTGAGAAAGTTAAACATGAGGAATAATTTTAATTTACTTTTTCTGTTGTTGAGTATATTGTTCACCTCAACTTTTGAAAACAAAAGAACAGTAGATGAATATCTCCATCTAGAGCCTGTTTAGGAAAAATGTAATTGCTAAAAAGAAGTCACTCTGTATTCCAACAGTGGGCTGCACTGCAACAACTCACCAGGGTGTCAGGAGAAAACATCAAGGATGTGACTAGCCTGTTTGGAATGGACACTGTGTGACCCGGATAATGTCCCCCAGGATGCTGGTTTAGTTTCTATTCATGTGTCTGAGATTGCTGGGCGCAAAGTAATTCAGTTTTATAGCTCAAATGAACCAAATGGAGCTCTAATGTCTCTCTGTGCCTGCCATCCCTGCATAGGCAGTAAATGAAGGATTTGGAGTTGGTGTGGTAAATTCCATCATAAAAAGAAGAAGGGTGAGTGGGAAAGAAAAGAAGTGGCACTTAATCCAGACTTACCTGGTAGCTCAAAGAGAGTCTCCTGAATATACCGATGTAGGAATTAAAACATAAAAGGGTATTTTTCTTTTTAATGATAATTTTATTTAATTTATCTTTGTATGTGTTTTTAAATTTTAGTTATAAATGTTCACACACAGCCTCATTCCATCTCTTCCTGCATCTTAATCTATCAATGATTCATTTCCTATCTCCTTTTTATAATTTCTACTTTTTTTTCTATGTCTATTAGCACTTTTTCCTTGGCTTATGACTCATTCTCAGTTTTTCTTTTACTTAATTTCATTTGTCAGTCTTTTTTGACATTCTTCACTACTACTGTGTCCCAGAGACTTTCTCTTCCCATTGCCCCCATAGCATAAAACTGTGACAGATGCTGCTAATGTTGTATCCATAGTTCTTAAGCACTTAACATTTCCATGCATGATAGCCCAGACTGTCTAACACCGACACCAGATACTCTTTTGCCTGATGATGCTCTGACCACTGGAACCTACTCAATGCACATGTGACGGGACAATAGTGTCAGGGAATGAATGACCACTGAGAACCATGCCTAACTAATGACTAGCAACAATTGTACAGTTACTTCAGCTCCTTCACCCCAGAGGTAAGACAATTTTACAACACACACCTACACTGGGTCTCAGAGGTCTGCAGTGAAGTTAAGCTTCAGTTGCTCACAACTGTAACTTGCTCCATAAAGCAAACTTCACTGGTTTTCTTCTCTTCCCTCTCTCACCTCTTCACTCATCTACTTCCTAGGATCATTCCAAATAAATTCCCTGCACTCAAAATTTGTCTTGGGGTTTTAACAAAGGCAAAATTTTGGAATTCAAGTAAAGACAACATTTTAATTCCCTAATTACTTCTTCGAATTTTTTTTCAGTGGTTTTTCCTGTCACTGAGACTCTTTAAATATTGGGGAGTCTCAAGGTTCCACTCTCTGGTGTAGCTCATCCATTTCCTGTTTTCATTCCTGTTTTCATTTACCATCTGTAGGTCGACTCTCAAATCGATTTCTCTAGCCCTAGTGTAATTTTCAGGGACCTAACTTCACTACAATGTTTCTGCCTCATACAAAATTGTTAACTCTTTGAAGACTTGTCTATCGTTTTTTATTTTATTTTCAAACTTTAAAATAGTATCTGACATGCCATATATATTGAGTAAATGATATTTTAATTGATTAGAAAAAGAAAGTACAGAAAAAAATGTCAATTTATTTCATACAGGCCAGTAGTAGAATCTTTCTGTGCCTGTATAGTAACAAAAGAAAATCTGCCTGGTCAATTCATACGAAATATTAAAATCTGTAAAGAAGAAAATATTCTACCTTTTTGGAGCATGATAGCTTAAATAGTCAGCTAACTAACCAAGCTTTCCATGTTCTAACAGAATCTGTTGACAAATTCAATAATTTGTGTATTAAGGGCTGAAAATTGATATTTAATATCTGTAGCTTTTATCCTCCTTTCAGTTAATCAGCAAAAACTACTGCAGTTAAAGTAGCAAAAACCACTTTGCTCAACTGAGCCCAATTTGTCTAATTTTCAGAAGATCTGTTAACCACTAGGAATTAAATTTCTTATGTTTAAATAAATGGCAGCACCAGCAAATCCTCTTCTTCCCATTTAGAAAATGGAAAGCTGCCAGATAGAGTACCCAGACCCACTGCCACAATGAACTATTTGCTTAATGCCAATAAACTATTTCACAAATAAGAACTAAGAATGTGTTCAAGAAATTAGGCACGTTTTTTGCTATGAATCCTTAAAAGAATCATCCTATAAAATAGCTGAATGTTGGTGCTAATTGCAATTTAAATTGACTGCCTATTCCATAGGTGAAGAAGCTGAGATCCAGAGATGCAAAGCAGCTTTTTCTAAACCACAGCAGAAGTGGTAAACTGAGGCTGAGACATCACCCTCACGGTTTATATCCAGACTTTTCCCCATCCCATTTGTATATTGCTTCAAAACTGCAGTGTCACAGACATATTTAATGACTTTGCAACTGCTTGAACTTATGGTAACAAAATTTGTTAGAATCATTTAAAAAAAATAATCAGGCCTGGAAGAGGATCTAATGTGTATAAAGCACAACCCATTTTCCTAATCAATATGTCCACTCTATGATATCTAAAAAGTATGTTTCAATGACTCAGTTTCAAGTCTAACGTAAAATGTTGGGATCATTACTTCTGTTTTTACAAGAAAAAAAAAAAGCTGAGCAAACTGGAAATCCACAACTCTTCTCAAATCTATCTGAGCACTAAAGTGACAGGACACACCACCGACCTGAAAAGTGGAGAGACAGTCGCATACTGATAATCACAGCTTCCCAGGAGCAGAAGCTGCTGCTGGAGCCTGTTAGGAACACTTAAACGGTGATTAAATAACGGCTAAAGATGAAGCACTGACTAGTTGAGAGATAAAAATCCCCGGGCCCAACCATAGATTTTACCTCCAAGAGCTCCCTTGAGTTCTGGCTAAAAAGAGCAGAGAAAAAATCATTCATGTTACTGGCAGAAGAAGTGGGAAAATAACAATTTTTAAATAAGCTCAGAATAATTTGTTCTTTTTAACAGCTGCCCATTATCAAAGGAAAATACTTTACCAGAGCCTAACCAACTAGGGTTTTCTAGAGCCTAACTGACCTGGAGGAAGGGAATTGGTATGCTAAGAGAAGAAAAGGGTATCATATAAAATTCTCACTTAAAACCAAAAATAAAACACAGTGAATAACATAAAGAAACAATGAACAAGGATAATGAGTAGAAAACTATTACAAACATGGTAGATATTAGTCCAACTATATCAATAATCACTTTTATTTGTATAATTTATCTTTAAACTCTATTTTAATTCATTTTTATCTTTTAATTTTATTTTTGTATTGTTTATGCTATTATAGTTGTCTCAATATTCCCCCCTTTGCTCCCCTCCCCCGAGTGCTCCCTTCCCTCAGTAAGTCCCCACACCATGGTTTATGGCCATGGGTCATGCATGTATGTTCTTTGTCTAATCCCTTCATCTTTTTTCAACTAGTCTCAACCTCACCCCTCCCCTCTTATAGCTACCAGTCTGTTTCTTGTTTCTGTGCCTGATTCTTTTTTTTTTCCCATTAGATTCCAGTTACAAGGGAGATTATGCCCTGGCTGGTGTAGCTCAGTGGATTAAGTGTGGGCCTGTGAACCAAAAGACCGCTGGTTCGATTCCCAGTCAGGGCACATGCCTAGGTTGCAGGCCAGGTCCCCAGTGGGGGCCATGTGAGAGGCAACCACACACTGATGTTTCTCTCCTTCTCTTTCTCCTCCCCTTCTCCTCTCTCTAAAAATAAAGAAATAAAAAAATTTTTTAAAAATAAATGAGATTATATGGTATTTGTCATTCATTGCCTGGCTTATTTCACTTAGCATAATAGTCTCCAGTTCCATCCATGCTATTATAAATGGTAAGAAGTCCTTCTATTTTACTGCTATATAGTATTCCATTGTGTAAATGTACCACAATTTTTTTACCCACTCATCTGCTGAGGGGCACTTAGGCCGTTTCCAAATTTTAGGATTATAAGTAACGCTGCTATGAACACAAGGGTGCATATATTCTTTTGAATTAGTATTTCCGAATTCTCCAGATATATTCCAAGAACTAGAATTGTTGGGTCAAAAGGCAGTTCCATTTTTAGTTTTCTGAGGAAATTCTATACTGTTTTCCACAGTGGCTGCACCAGTCTGCATTCCCACCAACAGTGCACTAAGATTCCCTTTTCTCCACATCCTTGCCAGCACTTGTTTGTTGATTTATCATCAACAAATGATTTAGCATTTTGGCAGGTGTAAGGTGGTATCTCACTGTGGTTTTAATTTGCCTCTCTCTAATTGCTAATGATGTTGAGCATTTTTTCATATGTTGATGGGCCATCTGTATGCTCTCCTTGGAGAAGTGTCTGTTCAGGTCCTTTGACCATTTTTTAAATTGGATTGTTTGTCTTCCTCGTGTGGAATCAAATGGGTTCTTTATATATTTTGGAGATTAAACCCTTGTTTAATGTATCATTGGCAAATACGTTCTCCCATACAGTGGGTTCCCTTTTCATTTTGCTGATGGCTTCTTTAGTAGTGCAGAAGCTTATTATTTTGATGTAGTCCCACTCGTTTACTTTTTTTCTGTTTCTCCTGCCCTAAGAGATATATAAGCAAATATATTGCAACATAGGATATCTGAAATTTTACTGCCTGTTTTCCTCTAGAATTTTTATGCTATCACAACTTATGTTTAAGTCTTTTACCCATATAAAGTTTATTCTAGTGGACAGTGTAAATTGGTTGTCTAGTTCATTTTTTTTCAAGTACTAGTCTAGTTCTCCCAACATCGTTTTTGAAGAGACTGTCTTTACTTCATTGTATGCTCTAGCCTCCGTTGTCAAATATTAACTGACCATAAAGGCATGGGTTTATTTTCAGGCTCTCTGTTCTGTTCCATTGGTCTCTGTATCTGCTTTTATTCCAGTACCAAACTGTTTTGATTATGATGGCCTTATACTTTAATGTCAGGTATTGTGATCCCTCCTATTTTGTTCTTCTTTCTCAAGATTGTTGAAGCTTGTCAGGGTCCTTTTTCGGTTCCATATAAATTTTTGGAATATTAGTTTTAGAGCCATGAAATATAGCATTGGAATTGCATTGAATCTGTAGATTGCTTTGGATAGTATGGATATTTTAATGGTACTTATTTTTCCAGTTCATGAACAGGGTATATTCTTCCATTTATCTGTATCTTCCTCAATTTCTTTCTTTGGTGTCCTATAGTTTTCTGAATTACAGGTCTTTCACCTCCTTGGTTAAATTTATTCCTAGGTATCTGTTTTCTTTTGTTGTTGCAATTGTAAATTGGATTGTTTTCTTCTCTTTCTTTTTCTGTTAGTTAATTTTGATGTATAGAAATGCCATAATTTCTGAATATTGATTTTGTATCCTTTTACTTTGCCAAATTCATTTATTAGGTCTAGTAATTTTGTAGTGGAGCTTATGGCATTTTCTATGTACAAAATCATGTCATCTGTGAATAATGACAGTTTTACTTCCTCCTTTCCAATTTGGATGCCTTTTATTTCTTCTTCTTGACTGATCACTGTGGCTAGGACTTCCAGTGCTGTGTTGAATAGGAGTGGTGAAAGCAGACATCCCTGTCTTGATCCTGATCTTAGAGGAAACACTTTGAGTTTTTGCCCATTGAGTATGATGTTGGCTATAGGGTTTGTTTTTTTTTAAGATTTTATTGATTTATTTTTAGAGAGGGGAAGGGAGGGAGGGAGAAAGGGAGAGAGACATCAATGTGTGGCTGCTTCTCACACTCCCCTTAATGGGGACATGTCCTACAACCCAGGCATGTGTCCTGACTGGAAATTGCACCAGCATCCTTTTGGTTTGTAGGCTGGTACTCAATTCACTGAGTGACACCAGGGGCTGGCTATAGGCTTTTTATACATGTCCTTTATTATGTTGAGGTATGATCCCTCTATTCTCATTTTGCTGAGTGTTTTTATCATAAATGGGTGCTGAATTTTATCAAATGCTTTTTCTGCATCTGTTGATATGATCATATGAATTTTATTTTTCATCTTGCTTTTGTAATGTATCACAGTTAATGATTCGTGCATATTGTACCAACTTTGCCTCCCAGGGATAAATCCCACTTGATCATGGTGTATGATTATTTAATGTATTGCTGGATCTAGTTGCTAGTTTTTGATGAGGACTTTAGCATCGATGTTCATCAGGGACATTGGCCTATAGTTTCCTTTCTTCGGTGTGTCTTTAGCTGGTTTTGCAATTAGAATGATACTAGTTTCATACAAAGAGTTTGGGAGACTTTCTGCCTCTTGAATGTTTTGGAATAATTTGAGAAGGATAGGTGTTAGTTCTTCTTTCAATGATTAGTAAAATTCGCTTACGAAGCCATCTGGTCCAGGACTTTTCTTTGCTGGAAGTTTCGATTACTGCTTCAATTTGATTTGTTTTTATCAGTCTATTCAGGTGTTGTGCTTCTTCCTGATTCATTCTTCTGAGATTATATTGTATCATTCTTCTGAGAAATCTATCCATTCCACACAGTTTGTCCAATTTCTTGGCATATATTTGTTCATCATATTTTCTTTTATTTTAATTGTTGTTCAAGTACAGTTTTCTGTCTTTTATACCCATCCCAGCCCATATCCCTGCCCTCCCCTCCTCCCTCCTTTTTCCACACCCCCCTTGTTATTGTCCATGTGTCCTTTATACTTGTTCCTGTAGACCCTTCCCCTTTTCCCCTGAAATTCATTCCCCTCTCCCCTCTGGTCACTGTCAGCCTGTTCTCTATTTCCATGTTTTTGGTCATATTTTGCTAGTTTGTTTGTTTTGTTGTTTAGTTTCATGTTAAAGGTGAGATCATATGGTATTTGTCTTTC
>PVKM010031819.1:0-16670 GCA_004027735.1 Carollia perspicillata | reverse complement strand
CAATTCAATCCAAAGGGACTAATACTTTTTCTTCTGTGGTACTCCCAGACAATGGTGCATTTAAATTTTATATCACCACAGGCCTTTGTGGAGGATAAATTGTAAGCTTGAATTTTAAAGAAATATGATCTTATCTTACTTGGAAATCTTTTAACAACATGAACAAGTTGAATAGCTGGATATTATACATTATTATGATTTTTAAATATGGAGTTTTATCTCAATACATTCATCTGCCATCATAAATATACATATAATAAATGAAGAGTATTTCCATGTAATCAACAAATCTGGCTTGGAAAATTCTAAAAGAGACAAAAATAAAATAAAATAAAAATAAATGAATGTATCCAGGGGTTAGTACTAGCCATTAGTTCTCTCCATTTTCATGTTTTGCTTCAAAATAATCCATAGGTACCATATTTGTTAATAATGTGGGTTAAACAAATATTTGATGGTATAGTATAGTATATATTTTAAAATGTATGAGTGGAGAAATAGTTACATTGGCTTAGGTCCAATGCTTATATGCAACATTATTCATAGTCCATAGTAACTTTGTTTTTTCACTCATGGTTTCATGTGCCGAAGTGGGAAACTGTTTTGTAGTAATGTATGGTGATTAGTCACAAAGAAGACTTGACAAATAGCCAGACTACACCTCACTGTAACTACTGAAAACAGCATCCAGGAAGCCAAGCAAATTTCTCAGATTGTCGTGTTTTAAATAAATATGGTTTAAAGGATATCACAATCACTCCTCAGCCTGCTAAGAAATTACTCCAACTCTCTTTCTCTCTAACAGTTCTGAAGGAATATCAACTTTCTATTTAAAATTACATTTGTTTAATTATAAGAAAATGTATAAGTTGAACTGGAAAGAGGAATCATGGAAGTATAACTTAAATATTCCGTTTGATCCTTCACTGCAGGACAAACTCCTGAAGGGACTCCCTCCTCAATCAGTTTGAGACACACTGCCCCAATGAGATACATAATGATAAACAATCGATTCTGAATTTGATACGAAAATTAAGAACAAAAGGATTTGGGGGTATCAGGTTTGTGTGATAAGTGAATGAGTAAAAGCCATAATGCATTTTTTTCTAAATATGTGTATTTCAGGTGTGTCCAATCTGCAGCCCATTATGCCACATGAAGCTTAGGATGGTTATGAATGCAGCCCAACGAAAAATTGTAAATTTACTTAAAAACTTCCTTTTTTGTTAATCAGTTTTAATTAGTGTTTGTATATTCCACAGTGTGTGGAATAATATTTAATGTGTGGCCCAAGACAGCTCTTCTGCTTCCAGTGTGGCCCAGAGATGTCAAAAGGTTGGACACCCCTAAATATTTATTATATTCCTAATTTAAACACTGTTTTAGACACTGGGGATAAAATTATGCTTATGCAAAGAGAATAGACAAACATCTTAGGCAACTGACATTCAGTTCATAAATTATCAATTTTCATTAGAGGAAGAGTAATCTCTACTGAGCTTAACAATGCTATTAGGAAGGTAGGATTTACCAAATTTTGCATAGAAAAATTTTTACAAAAGTAAACTGGTAAATGAAGGCTGAATATTCTGAAAGTTCGTTTGTTTTTTAAGAAAGGTAGGTTCCCCTTCAGTAAATCTTATCTTTTATTCTTTCTTTGGAAACATCTATGTTGCATTATGCATAAAATTGCATACTACATCTAGAGACACTTCACATGATGGCAAACTATTTTTTTTTTTTTGGCAAGAAATAAATTGATCAGAGGCCATGTTTGGGGGGGTAATGTTTTTCTCATAGAAAACAGCTTTTGAATTGCATATGTCATGAGATTTCAAAATAGTGCACTCTGCCCTAGAGGAAAGTGTCTTCCTGGTAAAATATTTTGTATGAATTCTATATGAGAGCCATGCTAGTTGACCATAGCCCAGATGTCACACATTTAATACTGTAGGTCGTATATATACACCATCACATCTAACAACTGAGATTACTCAGGTGAAATCCTATTACATAGCATTTCACTGCCTCTGTCATTGTGTGGCTGGTGAACTCTGGAGGACGCACGCCATTTAGGTTAGGCTTTGTACAACGCCAGGACACAGACAGGGCCAAGACCAAACAACTAACACAATCACCTTTTCAGTCATAACTGTCCTATTAGGAAAATCATCACTTGCTTTTATTCCTTCCTCGGCATGTTTCAACACTTACCATTGAAGTGGGGACAAGTGAAATAATACATTTAAATATTCCATTTGAATTCTTAGAGGATGATCAGAAAGTTCTAGAATTCTGATGAAAGAGCAGGATTAATGACACTACAGGCATTGTTGATAGTCATCTGCTTGCTGGAAGCCCAGATGTGTTTCCTTCTGGAGGAGCAGTTCACCAAAAAGTCAGAATAAGCCTTTTTGGAACAAGATGAAGACTCTGAGTCATAATTTGCTAGGCCAGTTTTCTGCCTCTGCATAATCCCATGCATAAAGATATTCTGCCTTCAATTTCTCATAAATTGCATTCATTTATTCTTTCAACATACATTTAAGTGTCAGTCAGTATTCAAGATGCAGCTGAAAATATACTGTTGTGTAGCTTGCCCTAAAAAACTCATAGACCACTAAAGAAGCAATCATAGCAGGGTAGCAGACGTGTGGCTTATGAAGCTATGGGAGTCTAGAGCAGAACTTCAGGCCCATTTTAGGGTGTCAGAAGGGACGGCCCATCAGAAGGGCAAAGTGAGACCGGAAGGGCAAGCAGGAAGAAAAGGGTGGTAGAAAGTGATGGAGATGGAGGGAACCACGTGGGGGAAATCTGGAAGGCCAGGGTGGGCTGCTGGGAGGGTCGATGTAAACACAAGCTCGAAAAGAAATCAGGGGCCAGATCCTGGTGGACTCCAAATATTACTTTTAAAGAGTGTGTTTTTTGTGCTAACATTAATAACACAGGGTAATGGCATAATCTGTTTTAGAACTATCACTCCCAATTTAAATGATGTTACTGTGACACATGGCCTTGGCAGTCTTACATGTAAAAGGAATACAAGATCTACTCAGAGTACTATAATAGTAATATTAAAAAATATGCACCAAACAGAGTCCCTGGCAAAACCATACACATTAGAAGAAACAGACTTTGGAGTATATTTGTGTTTAAATAGAGCCTCCAGCTCCACCACCATACTGAAGTGAATAGTTTCTTCCCCAACTCCCCCACCCTCCCCAGTACAAAGTTCAATTCTACTCAAACTTCAGAGTGTAACCTTATTTGGACATAGAGACTTTGCAGATGTAATTAGTTAAGGACCTAGAGATAACATCATCTGGAACCATTGTGCTTGGAGGAGATGGGGGGAGAAGGCTTGTTAAATCTAACAACTGGTGTCCTTATTAGGGAGGGAAGAACACAGACACACAGGGCAGCACCTGTTGGAAGGGAGCAGAGGTTGAAGTTATGCCACCAGAAGCCCAGGGATGCTTGGGGCCACTGAAAGCTAGAAGAGACAAGAAAGTATTCTTTTCTTGGAGACTTCAGAGGTAGTTTGGTCCTGTCGGTAATTAGATTTTGGACTTCTAACCTCCAACACTCTGTTAGAATAAACTTCTGTTTGTTTGCTTTTTAAGAAACCCAGTTTGCAATGTTTTGTTATGACATCCCTAGGAAGAAAAAATATAACCATTAACCTTTGATGTGCTAAAGGGTGAACTACACAACTGTCTCATTTCTTAATTTACAGGGTGGTTGTGTGAATTGTATGAGATTGTATCTGTAGAATACTTAGATCAGGTCTTTTCTTGATGCAGACTAAATAACAAATGTGCGTTCTGAAAACTCTTATAAAAACAAAAATGTTTAAAATATTTTGACTTGTAAAGTATCACATCCAAATTGACAATTATATAATCAATTTTTATTCAACTATCCTTACCATACTACACATTATTTAATATTAAAATAGTTACTATTAATGTCAAAGTACTAAATAAAATTTTCAGTCTTTAATCACAATACAATTGTACATTTCATAAAATTTTTAAACCCTGTCCTTAAAGTTGCATATTTCATTTCTATCAAAACATTTTCTAACACATTTGTTAACACTAAGTCTGTTTCCTTCCCCGAATGCAGTTTTTCCTCTTTGTGTCAAAAGAGTGTTGACCCAATATTCTTATTTTAAGAAGGCACTCACATTTCAATATAATTCTTTCAAGATTGTTTTAAAGAATATAATAGAGTAAATGACAGAAATGAACTATCCACTGCAGTACAATTTGTCATGGAGTGTTGCATACCATACTTGAAAAAGATGCAGTGTAGTAATCACTTGGAGTAGTGATAACACATAATTGTGTGCTAGTCATAAATTATAGGTGAATGGCAGTTTCAGCTAATGAGAGCCAAACAGCAGTGCAGGGACCGTAGTGATTAGAGGAGATGTGGTTGTGAATGCATTTATTTCTGGTATAGTACAAAGCTTTTCAAATGAGGGGTGTCCATTATACAAACAGACACCATGCTGAAGCACTTACATCTATAGCTTAACATACCTAAGATGTAGATATTTACCATCCCTGTCTCCCATGGAAGGGGGGATATAAATAAAAGCAGAAACTAAGAACAAAATAAATCCCTCTGCTTATATGCCTTCTTTTTCAAAAATACTTCTATCTGATTAAATCCGTTTTATATCAATGTAGGAAAAAATAATGGGATTCCTAACTTCAGCTATATTTTTTCTCTCATTTTATATCTTACTTTTATTTGAGTTAATTACCTGATATGCAAAAACATTCACTCTCTAATGGCTGGTAGCATTAGTCTCTCTATAGGATATTTCATTTCTACAAAACAATTTTCTTCCCTGCTTCATAGATACTAATATACAGAGCAAGGCAAAAGTAGGCCTACAGTTGTGAGCATGCAAAACAGTTTATTTTTGTGTTGTTATTTATTAATTATTATATTGTTTTCCATAGGGACAACTGTGGACCTTCTTTTGCCCCACCCTGTGTATTCACTAGTCCCTATTTATGCTAGAGACGCTATGAACTTCCTAACTGATAGAGCAGAACTCCAAGTTAATTTATGAGCTGGAACTGAATGTGGATGATTTCAGTAATATTTCTTCACTGAAATATATTGTATACTTTATTGGTGACTATTGTCTGGAAATAGAAACTCATTTTTTTAATTGTTAGATAAAATTATGATGTTTCTCCCAAAGTCTCATCTTAACAGTCACTACAAGATTCACTTGCAGAGGTAAGTGAACAGATACATACATATTAAAAAATAGGTAACCTAGCCCTGACCAGGTCGCTCAGTTGGTTAGAGGGTCATCCCTGTATGCCATGTTGGGGGTTTAGTCCCCAGTCAGGGCACATACAAGAAGCAATTGATGAATATGTAAATAAGTGGAACCACAAATCAATTCTCTCTCCCCTTCTTTAAAATCAATAAACAAAAAATTTTTAAATAAAATAAAAGAGGAGCACCTTGATTTAAGTATTCAAAAAATAGAGATGAGTAGAAGTTTTAAATATATAAATTATAAATTTTCTCTCAAATTATAATAAGATGAGAAAATGCACAGTTAACATTTTAATTACTCTTATTTGCCTGCCTTTGCCCTGTAGCCCTTACATTGTTTCTTATGAACTGCCTTTCTATTTTATTTGAATAATTGAGTTTTTATTTGGAAAAAAAATAAGTAAGTATGTGCCAAAGAAGCCATTTTTATGGCTTCTTCTGGAAGAATATCCTGAAAATTAACTTCAAAAATTGTTTTCAATAAGTGAAGTGTTGGCACAAAAGCAATAACAATGTTAAGATTTTTTGGAAAGTACTTTTTAAAGTTCTTACCAGTAAAAAACAAAATTTAAGTATATTCTATTTTGGTGAATTTAATATTTCTTTGCCTAAAAATATAAAAAGTGTTATAGTAGAACTTCCAGTCTTTGGTTCTGTGTACAAGGAGTTTGAAAGTCACCACACCATTATAACAATGAATACAAAGCTGCACAGACAAAAAATCAACAATTCTTTGATCTGGGAGAGAAGTGAGGACACAGGGAACAGTGTTTCCCAAAAGATTAGAGAGAAAAACAAACAGATACAGAGGAGTCACAATTTGCCAGAGCAAAACCACCACTGAGGTGGGAAAACCCGACCGGTATTTCATGATTCTCTAAAGCTCAGTGTGGCCAAGTCTGACAGGTAACAATTGCAGGAATATCCTGTCAGAGGATGTTCCCTACACCTTTGTCAGCCTTTTCTCCAGAACCCCAAATGGATTCTTGAAGTAAATGTGGAGAAAAAAGAAGACTGTGCTTCTAGTTATGGGGAGCAAAAAGAGCCATTTTGCAGTACACCTGAGCACTCTGTCCTTATCAGTCTGCCCTCTGGAGAAATCATTGCACGAGAACAAAACCTGCTGGGGTTTTGTGAGAGTCTAACTGACCTACCTAGGGGGAAGGAAACACCCAACTCCACCAGTCCTAGTCTTCCACAAAAGAGAGGGAAATACCTAATTCTCTCGCACTCTGGCCTTCTATGTGGCAGAAAGTAAATACTCAATTCCTTGTCACTCTAGATATTTTGTCCCACTTATCTGAGATGAGGGGGACACCAGGAGACACTGAGGAGTACCTGTGAAATTCAAGGTCCAGAGGCACAGACTCACTAATCCTTAGAGAACAACTTCTCACCCTCTCCAACTTGCCACCACCATGTTACTGAAAACCTACTTGGAGCAATGTTTTAACTCAGTACCTCATGGTGAATTCTGTATGAGCATATATGGAAAAATTAAAAAAAACCTCTGAAGAGCAGAGCAAGCATCAGATCCAGATATGGCAGCAATGTAGAAATGATCAAAAAGAGAATGAAAAACAACATTGTTTAATATGCTCGTGGATTTAATGGATAAAGTTGCAGTGTGTAAGAACAAAAGGACAATGTAAACAGAGAGATGAAAGTCCTAAGGAAGAAGCAGAAACAAATGCTATGGATTAAAATGTATATAACTGTGACAGAAATGGTGAATGCCTTTGATGGGCTCATTAGTTGAGTCAACAGGGTTGAAGAAAGAATCCCTTAGCTTGAAGATCTCTCAGTACAAACCTCCAAAACAAAACAAAACAAAAAAAAGAGAACAAAAACAGATAAAAACAGGACAGAATTTCTAAGTCAGGATGGGACAACCACAAAGGTACAACATCTTCATAATGGGAATACCAAAATAAAAAGGAATACTGAAAGGATCAGAAAAATATATTTGAAACAGTAATGACTGAGAATTTCCAATACCAAACCACAGTTCAGAGAACACTAAGTAGGCTAATGCCAAAAAATAAAAAATAAAAAGGAAAAATTTAAAGGATAAAGGGTAACGTTACACGATGATAAGCAGGGTTAATTCTTCAAGAAAGCATAACAGTTCTTAGTCTATATGTGCTTAACAACACAGTAACAAAATACATGCAGCAAAAACTGATAAAACTGCAAGGAGAAACAGGTTAATCCACTATCATTGTTGGAAATGTTATACCCCCTTTTCAGAAATGGACAGATACAGCAGGCAGAAAATCAGTAAGAACATAGTTAAATTTAACATTACCATCAATCATCTGGATATAATTAACGTCTATAGACTAGTTCATCCTACAAAAACTAGAATATACATTCTTCTCAAGCTCACACAGAACATTCACCAAGAGAGACCGCATTCTGAAATGTAAACTACACCTTAAAATTAAAAAAAAAAATCTTACAATGTCTGTTCTTAGATGACCATAGTATTAAAATAAAAATCAGTAACAAAAAGATGACTTGAAAATCCCCAAATACATGGTGATTAAACAATACACTTCTAAATAACATATGAATCAAAGAAGAAATCTAAAGAGAAATTTTAAATATTTTCAATTAAACAAAAACAACATAACTTATCAAAATCTGTGAGATGCAGCAAAAGCAATGTTTAGAGGGAAATGTATAGCATTAAAATCATATATTAGGAAAATAAAAATTAAAAGTAATAATTTGCTCCCACATTAGGCACTTTAAAAGGAAGAGTAAATTAAATAAAAAATGAGTAGAATAATCAAAATAATAATAATTAAAGTAGAAATCAATGTAATTGAAAAACAGTAAATCAATAGCAAAAATCAATAAAACCAATAGTATGTTCTTTAAAAAGATTGATAAAATTTATAAGCCAGGGTAACTAAGAAAAACAGAGAAAGAAAATAAATTACGAATATCAGAATTGAAAGAGGGTCCATCGCTATGGATCACAAGAACATTAAAAGAATAATAATGCATTTTTCTAAACAATTCTGTGTCTGCAATTTGATAACCTAGATGAAGTAGACTAATTGTTTGAAAGACACATGTGCCAAAACACATGGAGAAATACATGATCTGAATAGGCTATATCTATTAATGTAAATGAATAAATAATTAATAATCTTCCCAAACATAAAACATTGGGCTCAGATGCATTCACTGGTTAATTTTTCCAAACATCTAAGAAAGAAGTTATAGCAATTATCTACAGTCTCTTCAGAAGAAAGAACTAAAGATTACGTTTTAACTCATTCTATGAGGCCAGCATTATCCTAATACCAAAAACAAAGACATTACAAGAAAATAAATTAACTACACAGCAGCATCTATCATGAGGATAGGTGTATAAATCCTCAACAAAGCATTAGTAAATTGAATCCAACAATGCTTAAAAAGAATTAATACACCATAACCAAACTTAATGAATGACAACACAAAGAGTGAACTGTAATGCAAGCAAAAGACTCTAGGTGGTAATGATATGATATGTTGATGTAGGTTCATCTGCTGTAACATATGTGTCACTCTAGTGGTGGCTGCTGATAATAGGGGCTATGTATACCTAGGGCAAGAAGTATATGGGAAATCTATGTACCTGCCTCTCAGGTTTTAGGAATCTATAATCTGCTTAAAAATTTCTTTGTAATTTAATGTCTGTAGTACTTTGTCACTAATCATACTTTGTTTTACTCAATACTAATGCATCTTATCTTTCATAAGTTCCTTGAGAAAAGCAACTATGTCTCATTTACCTTTGTATTTCATAGTTTTAATATAGTATCTTGAGCACTAGGTGTTCTACAAATATCTATGAAGTAAATTAATTAATATAGAACATGTAAAACATCCAACAGTTGGCAAAATCCAGTATTTCCAGAGGTAGAAGTTTTTATAATAACTATACTGCCCAGTTGGTTGGTCTTATAAACTTAAAGTTTTAAATACCTGATTAACAAACTGATTAATTTTTCTAATTACAAAAATAAATGCAAAAAAATACAAATAGTTTGTCATACTAGTGGAATACACTCAAAATTAGAAACCAAGCAATTTTGAATGGGTCAATATAAATTCAAATATTAATAACATGTCGTAAGCACTATACAATTGCTATAAGTTTATTTTACGGACCACTTTTAATGTCTAGATATGGCAACAAGAACTCTTTGCATTATCTTTTTCAATTTTCACCACAGTTTCATGAGATAGGACCTGAAATCAGCCCAACCATAGGCCTATACACAAACAGGTCACTTTTAGGAAACAATGCATAAGAATATTCAAGACCAAGAAATTGCTGGAAACTGTATGCTCCTTTTGAGCCCTGAGAACATCATCATGCACCCTAAGGGTATTTATACCATATTTGAAACCATCAAACTACTGTCATAGCACCTGGAATGTTTTATATATTTTTCTACTGTTGAAATAGTCACGCAATGCCGCATAGCTACCACGTGATGGATGCTATAACTCAAACTCAGGTCTATCTGGCTCTGAAAATGATCTTTTCAATACTTTTGCTCTACCACTTTCTATCCTCATATTGATTACATCTCATAGGACTGCATACCAAAAGAAAGGTTTTTAAATAATCAAAGCAAAAGCTGCTCTTTCACAAATGAGTGCATATCCTAATTCCTGGAATCCGGTAATGACACTTTATTTGGAAAACAATTCCTTACAGATATAATTAAATTACAGACTTTGAAATGAAGAGATCATCCTGTATTATCTAAATGGGTCCGAAACCCAAGGATGATGGCCAGTATAAGAGCTAAACACAAGAGATTTGACAGGTGGAAGAGGAGGAGGCAAGTGATAATGGAGGCAGAAATTGGAGCGATGCTTCCGGACACCAAAGAAAACCTGAAGGCACCCAGAGCTGGGAAAGACAAGAGATAAACTCTCTCTTAGAGCCTTGGGATGAGGCAAGGACGCCCTGCACCTTCATTTTGGACTTTCAGCCTCCAGGCTGGGAGCAATAAACTTCCATTGTTATAAACTACCAAGTTGGAAAATTAATGCAGATTTTAATGTCATTCCAGGACCCACTGTTTTTGTTTTAAAATCTACCATGCAGAAAAGAAAGGACAAAGTTAACTAATTTACAACATTTATCTTTAAGCAATGTTTGAAAATTACCTGGGGAAAAAAGAGAATGATTATTATCTTTTTTCCATTGCTTAGCAGAATGAACATCGCAGACAACACGAAGCGAAATTTGTGCTAAAATATGAAGTAAGCTTTTTCCATCTTTATTTGGTAGGATATGCACAGAGCATAAGAACAGGGTATTGGAAACTACAAGGATGCCCTGAAGAGACTACCTTCATCCAGGGCTGATGCATTGCTTCTTGCTTCCTGTGTCTGCACTAACTGAATGATCTCTTTTCTCTCCTTTCTTCATTTCCTTTTCCCCTCTTCCTTCCTTTCTTCCTCCCTCCATCCTTCTCTTCCTTTATTCCTTTCTTCCTTCCCTCTTCCTTGCTTCCTTCCCTTCTTTCTTTCATTCTTCTTTTTGAGTGCCCTGGGAGCCCATTCACATGTTCATGCTATATTTCAATGCATTCATTCATCTTGCAACAACAATTTTAACAGAGGAATTTAATTTTTTACAGAAAGCAGTCAAGGAAGTAGACTACTTAACAAAACCGTCATCTCCACTCACCTGGAGTTCTTTATCTTCTCACTGCAGATACTCACACCACTGCCTCAGTAATCCATGAACATTAACCACGTTGCCTCAGGATATTCAGCACTATTGATTCTGACATGCTGATTTTCTCTATAAAATTGTTTACTATCTGTTCTGGCATTAATAATAGTTCAGCCAAAATAGATTAAGCCCTGACTAATAATGTGTATTTTTATCTGAGTAAAAAGAAATAAAATAATAATCATGGTTCTATAGTTTGAGGATATTAAACAAATTTGTTTACAGTTTTTAGAGTATATTATTAAATCTGAAGTTTCTTTCTTTAGGCTTTTCATAGATTGTTAAATTAAGCTACTTTAATAGCAGAATTATTTAATAAAAATATTTGATAAATTATGATGCGTAAAATATTAACTAAATTTACCACTTACTAGTTTTGAATTGAGTGCTAATAGAAATAATCATTAAGATTAATGAGGGTAATAGTCATACCTCTTGATTTGCTAGCAATATTTAAAAATTATTTAAGGGTAAGATGTTTATGAATCTTATATGATTAATGTCTTTTATTTCGCAGTCTGTTTTATAATGATATATTAATTATTTTGCAAATGTCTACATCTGAATTCAGTACTGAACATCAGAGATTAGCATCTCTTGCTTATTCTATAAATATGACAGAATAAATAATACAGGTATATCTTAATCATGATTATCTACCATCTTTTATTCACGTTCCCACTGATATTAACAGAAGCTTTAATTAGCTCAAGAATAACACAAGACCAATACGTAATGTTTTCATCTCATGTGAATGTTTCCTTCACTAATGTTCCTAAATGTTCGGTTTGTCATTCACAGAAAAGACTTCATGCTAATAGGAGTCTAGCAGAAGAGCCTAACTTTAGGAGAGGCCATATCAACTCTCTTGTTCAGTCATTGTTCTGAATTCCAAAACTTATATTCTGTGATATATATGTTCATTCACTTATTGAACAAATGTTACACATTTCAAAGTGGAATTAATATTTACCTAAGAATCATATAAAGGATTTTAAATGCACTTATATGGCAAGGCAGAATATAGTCAACATAATTTTAGAAGTAGAAAAAACAATGTAAGTTTATTTTTCAGGCTGTGTGAGGTAGTTGAAATTGGCTATGTTCTTTCTGGCATATTTCTTCTCATTAGTTTTGCCTTCTTATATTTATTTCCCCTTATATATTTAATGAAAATAAATTCTAGGTATATTCTTCACAGAGTGTCTAATATACTGAGGCTATGTCTTAGATCCTTAAAATAGTGCAATTTAATGAAGTACAAATAATTAGAATAAAAAGAATGTGGAATAGAAGAAATATATGGAATTAACCAAAACATCACTACTCTCAACTGCTATTCTGTCCTATTCTTCATGCAAAATTTGGAAATCAGTAGTATTTTTAAAGTGAGGTCTGACAGTACTTTTGCAAGAACTCCTTGATCTGTGCAATGAAAGCAACACAGGCATGCTATAATGTTAGGTAAGTAAAATATTTTATGCAAAAGAAAATAGGCCTGACCCTGAACCTGGTCTTTTTTGGCTACACCTTAATTGAAGATCCCTATTAGCCATGTGACTGGAGACAAGTCCCTTAAGTTTTCTGTGGTTCAATTTCTTCTCTATAAAACTAAGACTTTAGTTGGAATAGTTCATCTCTAAGATCCTGTCCACTTCAAAACTTTTAATTATTAGGTTTATTTTATCCTACAGCCAAATTCACCTATCATGTTTGGAAGAGAATATCAATACATTTATTCAGCTGATATTTGCATAGCTTTTGACTATCTTGTGTGGTTACCACCCTGCACAATGTCTGGCATACAGTAGGTGCTCAGGAAATATGTTCTTAACAAATTGAGTCCCTATTATTGTCCCAGCATTGGGCTCCATAACCACACTTACTCATTATAAAAATAGAGTAGCTTACATAAGATTCATGCATAAGCATAAAAACTAGAATAAGTCAACCTAAAACTACCCAAGAAAAGTTTATATTTTCATGGTTTTGCTCTTGTTTTTTCTTTACTTCAAGAATTACCACTATCACATTCTAATTTGGAAGCACAGTTTTGAGATTCCACCCAAATGTACATCATTGGTGCAATGTGCCCCTTGGCTTAGGTGCGTGGACCAAGGAGTAAAAGACTAACGAGAAGGGTGCCTTTGACACTACTCAGAAATTGCAGTGCTATTGTTTTATTTCATGATCTACTGAAAAATTTCCTGTGAACTTGCATACTTGGAATACACTGGATTCAGCCAGAGAGTTGCTACCCCATTTGATTTTCACACCTGATAAGTGAATCTGATTGAGGGAGGCTGGCTGGTGGCTTTAAGAGCTGGCAGAATTTTATTTGAGTGATCTAAACTGTAGACAATTATCTCTAAGTTCCTGGGAGTTAGTACATTTTAAAAGGTTATTTTTAACACAAAATGATTTCTGAGTTTGTAAGAAAAACAAAAATAAATTTTATTGTGCAGATTTATTTTTAAAACTTGTTTTTTTGTCTTTACACTAAAGCCTTTTGAGCAGAAATGTTTCTTTCTCAACACTTTAATCTCAGTGCCTTTAAAAATCAATGGATATGAGTAAAATGTCAGCAAGAAAAAAACGAATAAATGTTTTCATTATATTCTTCGGTGGATTTAATTGCAGAGCTCACATAAATTGTTTAAAAAAGTGAGAAAACATTTAATTTAGACAGTTTTATTTCTTATTGTCAATTTATTTAAACTGGAGATTTTAAAAGGTAAATTAAACATGGAAAATTGATATAATTGTTATAGAATGCTGAGTACTATGCAGTATAAAGGATACAACTGGAAAATACTAATTTAATTCCTGGATTTCAAAGATTTTAAATATTAAAGCTATTGTTTGCTATTGTTGAGATGCTTTCACCACCCGATGAGAATCTAGGCAGCTTCAAAATAATCAAAGTGTCTACTTCGGAATTAATTTCCTGACCACTTAAAGGAATCCATAAGACCTGAATGTAGGGAATCTTCATTTTTTCTCTCATCTTTTTTTTTAAGAATTTTTTATTCATTTATTTATCTTTGGAGGGGAAGGGAAGGAGAGAGGGAGAGAAATATCAATGTATGGTTGCCTTTTGTGCATCACCCACTGGGAACTGGCCTGCAACCCAGGCATGTGCCCTGACTGGGGATCGAACCACGGTCCTTTGGTTCATAGGCCCACACTCAATTCACTGAGCTACACCAGCCAGGGCAGTAATCTTCATTTCTATTTAGCTACCTCTACTTCACACACATCTGTATACACACCTATATAACATATACACAAATATATATGTGTATATGGCATTATATAATAGTCATGTATACATATTCTATAAACATGCACACACAAACATCTATACATATATGTGTTGTGTATATATACATGTACACATACATATATATGTATATATACACAAAAAAACCACAGGGGTGGGTAAAAGTAGGTTTATAGCTGTTCGTAGGGAAAATAATACAATAATTAATAAATAATGATACAAGAAAAAGTTGCATGCTTTTGTTGTTTTGTCATTATTAAAAATTTTATAAGGATTTTTTTTACTAAAAATAACAATGCACAAAATACTAGGGTAAATAGTGACCAGGCACAAGTGAAAAAATAAACAGTACTAAGAGAAAAAGAAGTAGTAAAAACAAAGAACAAGGTAGCAGCATCCTTAAGAGTTATGTTTCGATATTTAACTTTACTCTCTACCGGAAGAAGCCCCCTGCTAGCAGTGCCTCCTCACTCGCTACTGCTCTTTTTTTCAAGTAAGAAGGACAGGTTTGAGGAATGAGTACCAATAGCTTAGCCCAAGCAAGCTTCCCGAACTGAACTTCTGGTGATGAACATTTTCCAAGTTGCTAACTCTCCATTTTCAAAGGCATGCTTAAGACATAATGAAGTCTCTTCTACGTGAGAAATACCATTTAATAAATCATGAGTTTCTTCTTCCATAATGAAGGCTTCTTTATAATTGTGAGAGAGATGTAGGTCAAACTAAGTGATGCCTGAACAATATATGAGAGCTAGCAACAACCACCTCTTAGTTTAAATACGGAGAGTATTTTGTCCTCTTTGAGTAAGCAGAGCTACATATAAAAGTAAAATAATATGGATTGCTGTTCTGATATGTACAAGACCTTTTCTTGTGCCATGATACCAAAGTTTACTTCTCCATTTCCTGTGTTTATTTCCGAGGTTCCAATAATGTGTCTATGTTTCTAGTCTGGACTTCGTGACTTACTATACAGAGAACTTCCAAGTATAGTCCAAAGTTTGCTACTTAGCAACCACCAAACTCAAGTCAAGAAGCTATTTCTACAACTCATAAAACAGAGTTAATACCTATTCCACCTATAAAACATTGCAGATATGATAAGAATCAAATTAAGTATTCAATGTAAAAGCATTTTGAAATTTCAATTGTTCCAAATTGAATGAGCATACATTTTCAATTACTCCCACAGCCATACTAAAATGTCAATAAAGAATTATCAACAAGAACAGTGAGAAATAAAAATAGATATAACCATATATGAGAAGAAAATTTTTAGTGATGGAAAGTTGATGAATTACTCGGTATGGACTTAGTAGAGATGGATGAAAACTAAGATTTTCCTGAGATTGTGACCACAAATCGCAAGCTAATCTGAGCCACAGAACTTCAAAAGCATTAGAAAATCAGAGGCACCAGCTCATTTAGAAAGTATGAGTGTGAAGTGTAACCAAACAAAAAAATATTTGGTTCAGATTTTTTATAACTTAGTTCTCTAACAGTAGGTAAAACAACACAGTAAAAGCAGGGGTAAAAACTAGAGTTTTTCATTAAATAATGAAATGCACAGCTCCTTTCTCCCTATATCTAGACAGGTTCTCGTTCTACTTCACAGAATGACAGAGAGTCTTTTCTTTGGAAAAAACTTTGGGTCATATCCCAAAGACAGTATTGAGATTCTAATATCTGAGGGTTCCCTGAAGGGACTGGATTACAGGTACCTAAGCCTGCCACAGTGAGCCCCACTCATGTTACACACAGCTCTTCCAATCACTCAGTTGTGTGGCAGGACTTGGAAATAAGAGGGATTTTTTTCTTTTTTTTTTTCCTTGTGTGTGTGTGTGTGTATGGGAGAAGGGTGGTTTATGATGCATGTTTGGTTTTCTTCATAAAATGTCATGTTGCAGGATCTTTAGAAAATGTCATACTATATGAATAAGCAAATAAAATGTTTGGACCTTGAAAATAAAAAGACTTTGGTCCTGTCTAAAATGTCCACAGAGACATTTGGTCAATGTCAAAGGTCCTTGAAATTTAGTTGCATCCAAGACAACCATGGAGACATTGGATCCGTACTTAATGTAAATCCCTCTCTTCTGCAAAATTTGAACCCACCTGCTTAGCTCCATGTGCTATTACCAGACAGGTTACCAAGATAAGAGGGGTTATTGTTGGCAGTGCAGTCACAATACAATATTGGACCCATAAATCATGATAGTATTTTTTACATATTGATCTTATAAACCCTTAAATAGTAATAGATATTATGGGCTATCTGAAGCCAGAGAAGCCTTCTAAGGAAGCATACCTGTTTTGGAT
>PVKM010031818.1:0-16680 GCA_004027735.1 Carollia perspicillata | reverse complement strand
TTATTCATAAACATAGATGCACCCTTATGTTCATTGCAGCATTACTCATGGTAGCCAGTGCATGAAAACAACCAAAGGGTCCCTCAATGGGTGATTGGATAAAGAAGATGTGGTACATACATTCAATGGAATACTACTCAGCCATAAGAAAAAAATAATTCTGCCACTGTGACAACATGGATGGCCTTGAGAATATCATAAATGAAATGAGTCAGACATAAAAAGTCAAGAACCATATGATTTCACTCACATATGGAATATAAAACTGAAAGCAGCAAATGAACAAACAAGACAGACAAAAAAAAAACCCTCACAGATATTTACAAACCCTCACAGATATCACCCTCTGGTAGTTACCAGAGGGAAGGGCATGGGGATAGGACAAAGAGAGTAAAGGGGGTCACATATATGGTGACAGAAGGAGACTAGAGCTTTGGTGGTGAGCACACAGTGCAATCAATATACAGATGACGTATCATAGAAATGTACAGTTAAAATCTACATAATCTAATTAACAAATGTCACCCCAAAAAATTAATTTTCAATTTATTTTCAAAAAAGATATGAGCACTTACTAGAGAACAAGAGGCATCAGAATTAAACTTTAAATTTTTGTTGCTGTAGTGATGACCACACTTAGCTATGCCACATGGATCCTTTATTTAGACTGCCCATTTTCAATCGCTAAAAAATTTTCTTTCATTCTTTGCTGGTTTCACTGCCAGCCAGACTCACCCAAGTGAGAAATGGTGTTTTCCCTTCCACATTCCCCTTTCCCTTTGAGTACTGAGGGTACCCACCTTCTGTTGCAGGAACATCAATGTGTCCTGAGATTCACTGGGTCTCCTATAGTGAAGGGACAGATGGCCCAACAAGTTGGGATTCTCTGAAGGGCTGTGGTCTCCAGCAATCTCTTGCTGTGCGCAGCTCCCCCCACAGGGCCGGTTGTGCCCCCTTCTTTTCTGCCCCATCTCTTCAGTCTCCTGTAAAAAATTCCTAACTCCTGCTCACCTTCCCTAACTTCTCCCTTTCCTAGACACCCTCCTTCTGAGCTAATGGAGGAGAGGATGATGCGGGTACTGCATCTTTCCAAATCTCTTGTTAATCATAACACCCAGGATGTTTTTATCTTGCAGCATTCTTCCTGATGTTCACCAAGAGTGTGACTTGCATAACTTAAAAAAAAAATAAAGATAAACAAGCTATTTCTTGATCTTTTGTTCCCAGGAAAACAACCTTACCTCATGAGTTAATGTGGAAGAAAGGACATGCATAAGTGAGTGGGAGAAAGTAAACCACAACATTAATATTTCAAGAAAATATCTTACTGTGTATATTTAAATCATTTATGTGAATTTCTAATCCTTAATATCAATGGGTTTAGAGATGTTTTTAAATAAAATTTAGTAAAATATTTCTAAGTCTAAGGGAACAGTACAACAGTAAAATTTATATATCAAAATATGCTTTCTGATGCTAGAGAGCCTACTTAGCTGTGGTTACACTAAAAAAGTGCTTTGCAGCCCTTTAGACAAAATCCTGATATTTAAAAACAATCAGTATTATCATTATCCAAAACCATTTACCAAATAAATGCATTACTGTGCTATTCTGAGCAAGGGCTGACTTCTACGAGGCTCTGAGGATACTTAGATACCATTACTTTTCAACAGAGCAGACAGCTGGCCAGAGCACAAGAGAGCCATTTGGTGTAAAGGAATGCCTGATGTTCAAGAAAAAACAGGAAATTTTTAACCAAACTGGTTTCAAGGTTTTCAAAAGACAGTGCAGCTCTCCAGGGCCCCTGATTAGTGGAGGATGTAACACTGAGACCACAGTGCCAAAGGCCTGCAGATCCTGGAAACCCATTACAAAAGCCACATCAGTGACATATTTCACCTATAAATGTTTCATCATAGCACCTCTGAAAGGTTCAAAGACCACCCAGTCATTCATCAAGGGCTGTGTCTACAACCAGCTCAAGGAGCGCCAACTAGAAATGGTCTTTCCTTCATAGACAACTTCCCTTCCTGTTGCAGAGGGAGCCTAGGCTCAATGCCCCATTCAGTCCAGGGTCCCTTTACTTTCACTCAGTGTACTCGAGTTTGCCTGATCTTTCAGGGACAACAGGAGGTTCAGAGTCTGGGAATCATGACTCATCTTCCTTTCACATAGATTTTTATAAAATAACTAAATGCCACTATAACAACTATACCACACCTGGCAGCTATAAGTTCTTTAATTCATTATTTCCTCTTTTAAAAAGCGTATAGATCTCCTTGAGATTTTGGAGATATTGGCAATAAATAAATAGTATGTGAATGATTACATTATAGGACATTCTGAAAAATGTAAAACTATAGGAAAAAACATATCAGTGGTCACAGGGATTCAGTGTGGGGTGGCTACAAGTTGTAGTAGGAGGGAATTTGGGGGATTAAAGGGTAAACGTAGGCAGTCTGGCTCCTGCACCCAGGTGTATGGGCAACTAGGGGAAGCAGTTTCCCATAACCTTGATAAGGGGCCTGATAAGTAGTGTACTCATAGCCTTGAGACTGGGTCCAATGAACTGTTCCCACAGCATTGAGTGACGCTTCGTGCATGTCTAGTATAAAGCCCTGTCACATAAGATCTGTTGGCACCTTGCTGGCTTTGTTTGTATCCAGTACTTATGGAGCTGGGGGCTCCCTGCTGGATGCCATATTGAAGTACAAGGGCCACACTGGGGTCCTACACAGGGGGGAACAGGTGCCATTCAGGGAGACATGCAGCTTACAGCATGTGTGGCTCACCCACTCATGAATAAAGAAATGTCAGACATCCCAACAGCTCCTTGAATATTCTTCCATCTTCCTGAATATCATGAACCTGTCAGGCCTTCAATGGTCACAACACAGGGATGATGAGACTATTTTGTATCTTTATGATGATAGTAGTCACAGTACTATTCATTTGTCACAAGTTATAGAATGAACAATCCCAAAAGTGCAGTTTTCTGTATGTAAATTAAAAAAGAAAGTGTACTGAGTCCTATAAATGGGTTTCTAAAAGAGAAGGAGTATGAAAAAATACTTTAAATTACAGAGTTTAACTCCTATTTTTCTCATGATATCTGGGAAAATCACTTGCTTTTGTACTATCATTATTAAAATAATTACTGATTTTCTTCAAAGTGAATACTATGGATATTATCGCACATATACAAGATCAAAATAAGTACAGCTACAGCCTGTCCAGTGATAACGGAACACATTTACCATTATTTCTAACCTCAATCCAACCTTCCTGGCTTTGCTCTTAGAGACCCTTCTCAGCTAAAAAGCTTTTTAAAAAAGTATCTAGATTGAGGAGAAAGCTAAGATGGTGGCCTAGATAAACATGGCTTAACTCCTCACACAACCATATCAAAATTAAAACTAAACGATAGAACAACCATCATGTAGAACCATCAGAAATCAGTTGAATGGGAGTCCTTCAACTATGGAATTAAGGAGGAATCACATCGAGAGTGGTAGGATGGACAGAAATGCAGAATGAGCTAGTTCCACACCCATGAGGTGGATAAAAAGCAGGAGAGATATCTTAGGAGCAAGTGGTCCCAGCCACACACCAGGCCCCAGCCCAGGTTTCAAGAGCCAGGAGGATAAGTCCCCATAATTCCTGGCTATAAAAATCAGTGGGAACTGAGGCTGTTGGTTCCCTGTACATTTTCCTTTGTTGCACTTTGTATAACACTCATTTCTTCCTTTATTTAGTGACCATACTCAGTCATTTTCTGAGAGTATCCTAATTACCAGTGTTTTGAACTCTGCATCTGATAGGTTGGCTATCTTGTTATCACTTAGTTCTTTTTCTGGAGTTTTGATATGTTCTTTCATTTGGGCCATATTTCTTTGTCTCAGCACACCTGTTATGTAGTAAGGGGCAGAGCCTTAGGTATTTGCCTGGGTGAGGGAACCTACATCACTGATTTGTGGTGCTGTATGCGGGGGAGGGCTCAGAGAGGAAACCATGCTGCTTACATGGCTCTCACTCCAGTTTCAGTCAACTGTACCCTTCTGGTGCTGATTCCTGGATGGGTAGGTTTATGTACATTTTAGGACTCAACAAACTCCCGTGATGCTTGGTGTTTCTCATGCCTGCTGCAAACCCACAGGATTTTACAGTCAGAGCTTTAGGGGCTTTATTTCCCTGAGCTGGAACCCTGGGTTGTGTGGTCTGCCTTGCTCCTGATTTGTTCCTCCTGTTTTATCTTCACACAAATGTGAGATGACCAGCCACTGCCTTGCTGTGTGTCCTCTCTGCCCTGTTTGCCTGTCTCTGCCCCTCCTACCAGTCTGGATGGATGTTTCTTCTTTAACTTCCATGTTGTCAGACTTCTATACCATTAGATCTTCTGGCAGTTTTTTTTTTTTTTTAATTTGTTATTGTCCTTCTTTCTGTTGTGTGAGGAGGCAAAGTGTGTCTATCTATGCCTCCATCTTGGCTGGAAGCTCTTAAATATTTTCTTGCTATAATATTTTTTATTCTCTAAGGACTTCTACTTGCTGTGTTCCTTTTTTTAAAAAATTAGAAACCTAGTGTCCCTTGATTCAATATGTGATATCTTTCTAAGGATATAGAAATATATATTCTACATACATATATATTTATTTAAATATGTATGATCTAGATGGTTTTTGTGTGATATATATACCCAACGAATAGAGTATAGCCAAATTATTTCACTATTAACAATTGTTCTAACAATATTATCAGATAATGCAGACCCTGGTTTGTGGAGTCTGCCACATTGTTGATGAGGCACGAGAAATTCACATAGACTTCTGAGTTCTGTGGAGGAAAAGAGATGGGTGGGTTCTCTCTCAAGAGGAGAAAAAGCCTCAGTCCTTGCCTTGACAACCTTTATTGCATTTCTGGGCACATTACATGATGGTCCTTATTTACCATGCACAAGTTCGCTTTAGGTGGTTACCTTCTACAGAAAATAAAGGAGATGCTGCTGCTAATCACATCACAGAAGAAAGATATTTGCAAATGCAAAGAGAAAAGTGGTTGAACTGGTTACACTCCATATTGGGGAGGTTTAGCACAGACTTTAGGAAGTTACAGTAGGCACTTGCTGCCTCAATTCAGGGTGAGGGAGTTTTAGCAAAAAGCAAGTCTCAAAGTGGCCTAGGTACAATGCAGGCCTGATGCCCCATGGGAGAACCTATCCATGGGCCTGGGCCCTGTGCATCTTTGAGTGGGAACTGGGCCCATACCATGCAAAATGGTCTCCTATAATCAAACAGTTCTGATTTGGAGCAACAGAAATCTAAAGCTAACAGAATTGGTTAGTTTATGCAACAAAGGATTTGTTATCTCTGAAAGAAGTTTTGTTGTTTAGTAGGTTTCAACAGGCCATTATAAAAGCAGCAGTGTGATGACACAGCATGGCCTCTTCCTGAAGAGGTGTGGATGCACAAACAGGGCAGTGGTAGTGGGTCCTGGGTCTCGGTAGATCACATAGGTAGGTGAGGCCTTGCTGCACTCTCTGTTAATTTACCCAGGGGCTCACATTAAAAGAAAGGCTGTGGTTAGGTCATTTAAAAATGTCTGTTGGCTTATATTTAACTGGTAATTCCCTATGCCACTGTTGATTTTTTTCTTTTAAGTTTCTCTTTTGTCTCCTAAGACATCTGGATGCTCCATTTATTCACTGTTCCACTCTGTGTCCACAACATACTTGTTGTTTCAGATCTAGCTTCTTTCAAAATGGCAGATTAGCTTTAACAATTTCTGCAAAGTTTAGTTAAATGACTCATTCTATATCAAGAAAATAAAGGTCTCCCTTAATAGCCACTTTTCAGTGGCCCTGTTGATACTCTTTTTTCTTAGCTGCTTCTTCTGACATATGAATCCTGATTCTCAGGTAATTTCTTACCTGAGCAAAGACAGTTCTTTATGCTTAATTTTTTTCTAGATGAATGCATGTATGCATCTATGCTGGTGATGGGAGCACAGTTGGAGATCCCCACTTACCTCTTAGTCACCTGTATGATATCCAGAGGTGGGAGCTTATTTCTCAATAGATCGATGACTTGGCTCTTTGCTCTCTGTTTCTATCCTTTAATGAGTCCCCAGAGATATCTGAGTTTGAATCTCAGCTTTGCCTTTGGATATTGGTATTCCTAGTTTACTTATGTATAAAATAGAGAGAATACTTCCTTCCTTACCATAAAACTGATGTGAAGACTACATGTCACACATGTAAACTGTCTAGCATAGAATGGGAATATTAATAACACCCCACAGTTGGTTAAAGAAAAAATTTCTGGGTTATTCTTTTTGGGAATAGAGCAATATTGAGAAAGGACCTACTCCCACTTTCTTTAGTGGCATTTTCAGAATAGGGTAGGAAATTATCTAAGTCCTCAGAAATTGCTAGCTGCCAAACCCCAATTCTCATGGAGAATGGGCAGGTAAGCCAGAGAGAGAAATGGAGAATTTTCAACTGTGGAAAGCTGTTTCTTGAGGATGCCAAACTTGTTTCTATCTTTCTCACTGGCTGTTTCTTTGGCTGGAAGGATGTTTATGTGACTGATGTTTGTGACTGGCTCCTTTTATAGGTAGGATCTTAGGTTAATTTGAATGTCTCAGACAGAGTTAAGTCTCAACCTCTCAACTCAAAGTAGCCCTTATCACAATCATTTGTTGTTGTTTGTTTATTTTACATGTCATTTCATCTGTGTCTCCCCCAGAATGGAAGCTTCTTAAGAGCTGGCATTTGTCCATTTGAATCACTGAATCCTAATGAGTCATACACACATGTACTTGGCACATAGTGGATATTCAAAAATATCTGTTGAATTAATATTGGAATGGGTAGATCATGTTTTAGCACTAACAAAGAAAGGCACAGAAAGTGAATCATTGACTTATTACTGGTAACTTACTCCTCTCTATATATGGACAACACTTAATAATGGTCATGAAGCACGTGCTCAGTAAATCAAAGGGCAAGGAGCCAATTTAGTCTGCAGCTGACATAGAGCCATAGACACTGATGATGTGTTTTTGAAACAATTTATCAATGGCCAGCTCCAGACTGAGGAAAAATATAAAGAACAGAGGATGTCATGGTGTTTCCAATCCCACCAGGCAGAACTCATATGCTGCCCCATCATTACCCAGGCACCTTCCTCTGAGACACCTGTCATCCCTGGGACACCTGCTGTGGGCTTCAGTTCTTTAATAAGCAGAATGTCCATTCAGCTTTTGACACTTCTGTCAATTAAACCTCATCTACCAGACATCTTGATTCCAAATGTCCATGCTTTCTACTCTCAAGCTCAACACTAGTTCAATGTGCAGCGCTGTCCACAGAGATGGATACTTCTCCTCCAACCTCTTATGCAACCAGAACAATAAATTAGGATGTATTGTAATGCCACTCTCCCAGTAATGAACAGTTGCTCAAGGACAACCATCAGAAAGCAGAAATAGACAGGGGAGGATAAGAATGGTATAGGAAATGTATGAAGAATTTATATGTATAATCCATGGACATGAACTAAGATGGGGGAAATGCGAGTGGGAGGGGGTGTGCAGGATGGAAGGGAATAAAGGGGGGAAATGGAACAACTGTAATAGCATAATTAATAAAATATATTTTAAAAAAGAAAGCAGAAATAGTTAAGTAAATAGTTTGAGAATAGGCCAAAGCACTGACAGAGGAGGATGTTTTAGGTGCATCTCCATTGAGACAGAAATTCCATTTTTTAAGGACACATGGGTGTTGAGTTAGTAAGTGGGCTTTTGTGGCCCCTCTTGGGCCTCTGAAATTCCCACAGGAGTTTGTATATTGTATCTTTTCTGGGAGCATTCAACCAATGCTAATGACAAGCCCATGCTGTTAGTGGAAAAACTTAAGCTTTTTCTGTTGGTTTGGTTGAAGAACTGCATAGATATGAAAGTGTTACCCATTTTCTGATGTTTTGCAACCATTAATAGTACCTAACATTATTGAGAAGTGAAGGTCCCTTGAACATGTTTGTAAGTGCTTAACATGTGTTATCTCATTTTTGTCTCCTTTTTTACAGGAACATTTACAGAAGGCCAGAGAGTTTAGGTCATTTTGCCAAAGGTCATTCAGATAGTAGAGAGCAGAACCAAAAACTTGATCCCAGCTACTTTGACCCCATAGTTGGAGCACTTAACCCCTGACCTCTTCTTGCTCTGGTAAGTGTGAATTAGCAGTGATCATAGCAGAATTAAAACACAATAGGAATTGTCTGCAATGAATTTCAACATATGTAATCCAGAAGCACATCTTCGCATTGCCAGAGATAATCCAATTGATAAGCTCAATTCAAAAGTGATAAAACACCATTTGAACTGTTTAATTCTTTATAAGAAATGGCATATCTAATTAAGTATAATTCCAAAGATGTAATGCTCTACAGTGTTAATTGTTCTATGAAGAGCTCCAGGGTAGGTTTTCCCATTGGTTACCAGAAGATAATGCATGGGTTATGCAGGCAATCCAAATCCTTTCTTGAGAGGAATTAGCCCAAAGCAAAAGGAAGAAAAATTCAGCAGAGAAAGATAAACATAAAATTTGAATGCAGTTGAAGGTAGTGACACCCTGCACTGTGGCTTTCTAACTGTGAGTTTGGGCTTCCAGTTTCTTCCTTTTTTCTTTCAGAATACACATTAATAGCTACTTAATCTGAGTTCAAGAAGGTTTGAATAATAGCCAAAAGGTCTCAGAGTTTGCTTTCTCAGAAAACTGTATGACCATAACTGCAGCCAGGGTTGGCACTTGGAAAAAAAATCGAGAAACAAATTCCAACAAAGCAAATACCTGCTTTCTGTGTAACACGTGTTTTCTGGAACTGACTGAAATCTGAGAATTTTTCTTCCACATTTTTTTCTATTAGTCTGTAATAAAAATGGCCAAAAATAGTCAGTTACTATTTCCTAGCAACCATCTGACCAACAAATGTTAAGTTATTATAAAATTCAGGGTTGTTCAATGAACAGGACCAGAACATTCTTGGAGATTTCATGACATACCAGCGTATTTTAACAAACTATAGAAATGATCCCTGAAAGTATGGTCTTATACCAGTATATTTTAAACCAAAGGGAAGGTACTTATTTCTGTTGAACCTTTTTTTTTTTAACAAAAAGAACTGTCAATCATAGGCAGCTCTGTCCCTTCTAAGGGGAAAGAAGAGCTTGGGTGTTGCAGCCTCAGACACATGATGCAGACACACTCTGCTTTTTGCTTCTAAGTTATGTTTTGTTTCTATATCTAAGGGTGCACAACAGCATTATCTTTGCTGAGGGGTAAGGAGTGCTTATCTCAGCTATGCAGATGTGGTGGTCAGAATTAGGAATTGTGCAAGGGAGTTATAGTGTGTGCTCTATTTTCACACACTGTGCAGGTTCTGCTTGCGAAGAAAGGATGATGATGTCTTGGTAGGTACTAATGTACATGTCTAGATCAAGTTATTACTTGTTCATCATATATGCAATTCTTTTTCTATTCCCCCCATTATGTAAATATAGTTGATCGATTGTTAGCTATTAAACTGAGTTGTCATTTTGATTTTAGACTGGGTCCAGGTTTTTGAATTAAACACAAAATTGGAAATGACCCAGTAACACGCATGAATGAAGTAAAAATGTCAAGAATGGTCATTATCATGATGCTGGTCTCACTTAGATGAAATTTGCTGATGTCACGTGTTTTACTTTGGTGGATTTTGAGTTGTGACTTCTTCACTTGGTCTGCATTCTCAGTCTGGAGCTAGCAGGGTACTAGCATGGCCTATACTGATGGCATAGCCATGGTGGGGAGGGTAATAGTTAACTGTAGGGAGCTCTATAAAGACATGCCATTTGTTTTGGGGGTGACCTCCAAAACCAATGTTGGCCTATCTTAATTGTGTTTACTCTGCTGAATTCTATAGATAATTGTTGTATTTACTATTTTATTGGAACATTGGCCTTATATTTTATCCTTAAGTTTATCAGGCCAAAGTATACAAGCTCTCAGTGGGTACCTAGGGTGCTATTAGAAACCAAGCAGCTTTATCTATGAGGAAATCGACTTCATTTTGTATTAAAACATATTCTTAAACAGCATAGTTTTCCTCAGTTCTAAAATCTCTGAAGATAATTAATAGCATTGCCATTGTCATTATAAAAAGCCTGCAAGATTATTGTTACATATGACATCACAGTACAAATAAATTACAACAATTTTTCCCCTTTCTGAAATTCCTTCTCTAAAAGGTTTGCTGAGTAAGGTGAGAGGGGGCATTTTCATGGTCAGGATCATCAATAACAGGAGATTTACTCCTACGAGCATGCTTGGTAATATGTGTATTTTTTATATTCTTTAGATTGAATTTGTTTGGTATTTTATTTAGGTTTACAGAGCACTGTTTAAATTTGTTATCTAATTTAATCTTTAAAAGATGTTCTTTTACACACAAGCAAACTGGAACTTAGAGAATGAAGGGAATTTGCTTAAGGTCCCCTGGTAGCAGGTGCTCCAACCAAATGCAGAGGGAGTTTGTCCACATCGTGTGTGTGCACACAGGGGTTTGCAGAATAAATACAGGACATAGTCTTGTTTTTATAGAACCTCCTGTTTACCTGAGAAAGTGATTAATGCCATGAAAACCATTTGGATGGGTGGTAGATAGAGATGGTCCTGGAACAAGATAGACAGATTTTGACCCTCATAAAAACCTGGTTCATTGAATTTAATAAAATTATATGTAAATTATGAAACAAAACATCTTTTGAGTGATAAAAGGTTCTATCACAGACGTCTGTTCTCTAAGAATCTCAGAGAAAACTTGAGATGGCCTAAATGCTTTTTACCATGGATTTCCATCCACATGAACAACCGCAATCCCCACTGGCATGGGTCTACGTGCCACGCTACACACAATGTAACAACACTGGAGGCCAGATTGTGTCCCTGAGAAAGGCATCCAGCTTTGGGTCCCAGCTGGGCCTCAACAAGGACCTGTAGCTCAATGTATGTCAGGTGCCTCCATTGAACATGCCAGTCAAAATGACCATGGGCTCTGTTCTATGTTGAACCACTAACTGGTGGTTAATATTCAGCTGTGCTGTTAACTAGAGTACAAACAGGACAAGATTTGCAATCTGTTAATGTTTCCTTAAAATCTTGGTAAATAAGAGCTAAATCCATCATTAAAGAGGGCAATATAAACTAGGTACTGTAGTTAGCTGTTCAAATGTGTATCTTTGTAAAGGTTACCTTTAAGGTCTTTTGTTTTATTAATGTAATTGCATTTTAGATAATCATAGCCAAGGGGGACTGGGAACTGCCAAAGTTTTCTTGCTCAATCAAATAAGGAATGTGCTCACCTCATTGTTTTTTTTTTTTAATTGCAATTTATTTTTATTTTTGTACTCACTCATCTTATGTTCTTGTAATTTATTTCTTTTTTCTTTTTTTTATTTTAATTGTTTTTCAGTACAGTTTTCACCTCATTGTTAATAAGAATAGTGTTGGGGTAGTTCATATATTTAGAGGGAAAAGAGATAATTTAAAAGTAATTGGGTCAAGTTTTTTAAAAAAGTAATATTTAGTATTTTATATGGAGATGGTGTACATAAAGCATATACACAGAGTCTGTCATAGAGTAGGTATGCAACCTAGTGTTTGTGATAATCAGAAAGTAAATCCTCTGTCACTGATTGACTCTGGCTTGTCTGTTCCCAGAGCCTTTCATGCTTATCCCATTGTGTGCCAATGTGCTGACCTGATTGATCCCACTCCTCATACTTGAAGCTAGGACAAGGACCATGTGTTCTAACCTTTCTCTCCCTGGCAGCTACCACATCACCTGGCCTAAAACAGGTACTAACTCAGCGTTTGTCAAAGTAATGCCTCTAATCCAGCTTTTCTCTGCACATTATTTCATACTGACTACCTGATCAGAGTCTAGCTGCATCTGTTGAGCTTTGAATATCATCTCTTGCCTGTGAATTTTTTTTGAGGGTTGACTTTTGTCATTTTTTAAAGTACATTTTGTTGATTATGCTATTACAGTTGTCTCATTTTTTCCCCTTTGCTCCCCTCTGCCCAGTACGCCCCTTCCTTCTCTCTATCCCCTCTAGTTCATGTCCATGGGTCATACATACAAGTTCTTTGGCTTCTACATTTTCTATACTATTGTTAACATCCCCTGTCTGTTTTGTACCCATCACTTATGCTTCTTAATCCCTGTACCTTTTCCCCCATTCTTTTCCTTCACCCTCCCTGATGATAACCCTCCATGTGACCTCCATTTCTATGATTCTGTTCCTTTTGTAGTTGTTTGCTTAGTTTGTTTTTGTTTTTAGGTTCAGTTGTTGATAGTTGTGAGTTTGTTGTTGTTTTACTGTTCATAGTTTTTACCTTCTTTTTTTTGCTTAAATAAGTCCCTTTAATATTTCATATAAAAAGGGCTGGGTGATAATGAACTCCTTTAGCTTTACTTTGAGAAACACTTAATCTGCCTCTCAGTTCTAAATAATAGTTTTACTGGATAGAATCATCTAGGTTGTAGGTCTTCACTTTTCATCAAAAACTGTAGTCGCTTCTTTACTGTAAGGTTTCTTTTGAGAAATCAACTGACAGTCTCATGGGGACTCCTTTGTAGGTAACTCTCATCTTTTCTCTTGCTGCTTTTAAGATTCTCTCTTTACCTTTAACCTTTGTCACTTTAATTATGACGTATCTTCGTATCTTGATCCTCTTTGGGTCCAACTTGTTTGGGATTCTCTTACCAGACTTGTATGTCTATTTTCTTCTCCAAATTAGTGAAGTTTCCTTCATTATTTTTTCAAATAAGCTCTCAATTTATTATTCTTCCTCTTCCCCTTCCATAATCCCTATGATTTGAATGTTGGCACATTTGGCAATGTCCCAGAATCTTTTTATTCTCTCATTTTTTAAATTTTTTTGTTTCTTTATTCTATACTGGTTGAATGTTTATTTTTTCCTTATGTTCCAAGTCACTTATTTGAACCCTGACTTCCTTACCTTCACTATTGGTTCATTGTGGATTTTTCTTTATTTCACTTACTGTAGCCTTCATTTCTTCTCTTAGGTATTTGTGGTACTCAGTGAGATCTCTAAGCAAAACATCCTTATCACCAGTTTATGAACTCTGCATCTGATAGGTTAGCCATCTCTGTTTCACTTAGTTATTTTTCTGGAGTTTTGATCTGTTCTTCCATTTGAGCCATATTTCTTTGTTTCCTCAATTTGGCAGTCTCCCTGTTTCTGTGTGTTACATGGAGCTGTTTTGACTATATCTTGGCACACTTGTTATGGAGTAAGAGCTGAGCCCTAGGGATTGGCTAGGGTGGGGCAACCCACTTCATTGCTTTGCGGCACTGTATGTGGAGGAGGGGTGGGAAAGGAGACAATGCTGCTTGTTTGGCTCTTGCCCCATTTCCAGTCACTTCTCCCACTTCCCATATGGGACTCGTGCCCTTCCAGCTGCTGCCCTGGTGTTGAATTCAAGAATGGGTGGGTTTGTGTGCATTCCAGGGCTGTGCGAATCCTTTAAATGGACTCTCCTGAGAGACTGGCAGTTTCTTCCAGCACCCCAAACCCCACTGATTTTTACAGCCAGAAGTTATGAGGCTTTATAGTCCTGGTGCTGGAACCCTGGGCTGAGTGGTCTGGTCCGGGGCTAGGATGGCTCACTCCTGAGGTGTCCCTCCTGGTTTTTATCCACCACATGTGAATGTCAGACCACCTATTCTGCCATCTACCACCACCACTACCTCCCTGCAGATGTGTTGCTGTTGCCACATTGTGTCCTTTCTACCCCAGCTCCCCATCTCTGCCCCTCCTACTCGTCTGGATAAATATTTCTTCTTTAAATGCTTGGTTGTCAGACTTCCATACAGTTCAATTTGCTGGCAGTTCTGGTTGTGTTTTGCTTTGAGGTTAGTTGTGATCCTTCTTATGGTTGTGCGAGGAAGTGAAGCATGTCTACCTATGCCTCCATCTTGGCCAGAAGTCTTTGCCTATGATGTTGACAGCCCACTTATTGTCTGCATCTCTGTTTGATTCCTGATGCCTCTCATCACTCATGTTTAGTTCAGCCCATCAGCAGATCTTATAAAACAAAGCTGATTATATCCTCTCTTGCTCAGAATTTTCATGCTTTCCAAATTCCTCTGTAATAAATACATGAACTCTTTTTTTATGAAGCACAAGTCATTTCCAAGGATAGATGCTCATTTATATCAGGTCCAGATCCTTCAGCCACTCTGCTGTTTTGTTTGACACCTTTAGACTACACTCAGCTTGGGCTGCACCTCATCATTCTCCAGCTGCCAGAATGTAACTCCTGTCTCCAAATCCTCTTGCTTCTCTTACTTGTTCTTTAGCTGGCACCTCAATTTATATCTCTCTTATGAATCTTTCTCTGGCTCCCAAGTGGACCTGGGGTCCTTTCCTTTGCTCCGACCCATACCCATGCTTACACATGTCTTTATTAAATCAAATTTCTTGTTGCATTAAAATTGTGGGTTTTCTTTCCTGTCTACTTTCTGTCAAGACTCAAGGCTTCTAGAGAGTAGGTCAATACTTGGCAAGTATTAGTAAAACAAATGAATGCCTGAATGAATAAATGAATTTCATAAATGAGACTACAAAATTATCTTCATAAACTCAGAAGTTAAAAAAAAAAACATAATCTCGAGACTTGTGTAAGTGACTAATACAGCAAAGGAATAAATGGAGTGGACAAAGTCCCTGTTTCCCACAGCAGACAACCAGATGTCCTTTTGCTGCTCTCCATTCCCTTTCTGTTTTAAGAAAGAAACAGAACAGCACAATCTACAAGAAATTTTCCATGACATTAAAGAGTATCATGAAAGCTGCCAAACAGCTGGTGAGATGAGAGAAAGTCAACACAGTGATTTTATATAAACTGTCACTTGCTTCTAAAGAAAAAAGACCTTGTACCACTCTTCCCAGGGCCACATTGGCTTCTGGGGACAGGATCTGCATCAAGTCATCTCTGATTTCCTGAGATGCCTGACACAGGCTGCAGACACAGGAGTTTACTAAATGTACAAAAAAAAAAAAAAAGGAATCATTTAAACTCTTATCTTAGAGGCACTGGGAAAGTCATTTAAAGAGTAGTGGGTATTGTCCTAATCTCTACATTATAGTATGTAAGTGACAGGACCACTGTTGGCTGGGAGCCTTTCCACTGAAAAAATATTAGGTGGTCAATGAAAACAAACAGGTTATGTCTGCCAGTGCCATCTGCATGGGAAGGAAAAATTAATCAAAGGTATTTTGAAAATGAGGCCTCTGTGCAGTTAGAAACAGCATGTCCCACAATCATGCATTTGCTGCTTTGTGAGTCTTGTTAGTTTTGGCCTAAATCATGAAACTTGAGACAAGAGGTTGGGAATCCCTGAAGCTTCATCTTGTGTGTTCCACAAAGAGCTGGTCTGTGTTTAGTCCCTAAAATAGGTGTTTGTCTCTTTTTTTTGGCCTAGGTTTTCTGTCACCCAGCTTGGCTGGGTGGTCTAGCCATGGTGCTCAGGCAGCTGTGGGCAGTGGCTGAACTGGGAAAACAGGGGCTACAATGGCTTGGGGCTCTCCTGCAAAAGTCCTAAATGTCCCTATGTGCCTGATGTGGTGACACTGGGCTTCCTCCCAGCATGGCCACCCAAGGTAGTTGGATGGCTCCCAGGGCATCCCAGGGTTCTGTGGGGAGTATCTGAGCTCACTGGGAAATACGACTTAGCCTCAGAGGTTATGCAGCATCATCTCTGCTCATTCCAGTTCTTGCAAGTGCATCACCAGCCCACCCATGGTCAAGAGGGAGGGGGCAGTTGCAAGGTCCTAGAGGAGTATTTGGGTGCTGCTGTGCTTAGGAAATATGGTCCCCTGGCCTCAATAGGTGTAGGAATAGCCTGTTCTAGAAAATGCCAGCATTATATAGAATGAAAATATGGCCTTTGGCCTTTGTGGTGAGAAACTAGGAAAAATAAGTCAAGGGGAGCTACATGTCAGATCAACTAACCACTCAAGGGTAAAAACAACCTTTCTACTGCTATTTTTTCATATCAGAATTAAAACACCGTAGTTGTTTAACAAAATAAAAATGTGATTTTTTCACTTAGTACTGCCATGTATTATTCTATGATGAAAAGTAATGATCCAAGATCCTTGTAATAACTTCACCATTTGAAATTCTGACACTAGGCCTAGAAAAAAAAAGGGGTTCTGGTAAGTTTTATCCTGCTGCTTCAAAGAAGCAGTGAACCACTCACATGTGTTATCTCACAGTCCCAGAAGAATGTGAGGACATTGCATGTGTCATGTGACCCCTTAAGGAGCTGAGGCCAGGACTCTGTCCTGGTTTATAGTGGGAACTCTGCTATTTTGAAAATGGTTTAGTTCTGGTGGGGCTGATTGAAAATGTAATGGAAACCACAGATTCCTGAATTACAGATGAATAGGTACCAACTTTCTGATGCGGGATTCTGCCAGCTGACAAATAAGTTATTACTCAGAATTATTCATTTCTTTGTTATCTTGTGTGAAAAGTATAGCCCCCTCAGAATTGCATTCAAGATGACTTAGAACACAGGATGCTGTGTAACAGCTTTATTAGTGGA
>PVKM010031817.1:0-16671 GCA_004027735.1 Carollia perspicillata | reverse complement strand
GCCCTGTTGTCCACCTCCACAATTCTCTGCCTTGGTATTAAAACAGAAATAACAACAACAAGAATTAACAATAATTTCCACTTACATTGAATGTGTCTGCCATCGTCAACATAACATTTGATTGCCACAACAATGCAAGCCATTAGGACAGGAATTTCTAGCCTTATTTACAAATGACAAGAGTAAAATTCAAAGATGTGATGTACTCAACTTGGGCAGATGACAGATTTGAAATTTTGGGTCCTGAATCAAGTCCTACAACTTCTAAACCAAGCTTCTTTTACCCTACAGTGAGAGACAGCATAGGCAATGGATAAATGCATGGGTTCCTCTATAAATGCATGGGTTCTACTATCAGATTCTCTAAATTCAAATCCTGACTCTAATACTTGCTGTGTGACCTTGGAAAAATTACTAACCTCTCTGAACGTTTTCTCAATCTGACAACAACAAAACTACTTACTTTGTGGAGTTGGATGAGGATTAAATGAACTGCTAATTTAAAAGCATGAGCCTATATTAATAATCAATAAATGTTAGCCATTATAGTACCCTAAACCTTCTTGGTCAAAAGCAACAATGGTGAAATAAAAGTTGCTATTGGTTTACTATAAGATATCTTGGTTTAGAATGTCAACTCTGCCAATAACATCATGGATTAAGTATATAAACACTGATATAGTCCTTCATCTCAGTATAATCATCCCTAGCTCACAAAATTGTTGTGAAAAGTAAATTCTACAAATAATAAGAGAAATTGCCTAGCACCAAAAACTATGTCCTTAATAAATGTTCTTTTCCCTTCTCTCTGCTTTGATTTAGCATCATTCCCCCTATGAAAACATCTTTGATGCTTCAGGCTGGGTTAGGCCCCCCACTTTCTTTGCTCCTCGCACTTTGCACTGGGCCAGGAGCAGAGCAGTGAGAGCATCTGCTCATGTGTCTCCACCTTTAGGCAGAAGTTGTTTGATGTGCCAGGAACTGCTCTAAGCACTTTGCAAATAATAGCTTGTTTAATCTTCCTGTGAAGACTAGGAAGAAGGTGGTATTCTGCCATCTTCTTTTCAACTAGGAAACTGAGGCGGGGGTGGGGGAGGGTTGAGTCATGCATCCCAGGTTGAATGGCTGGCATAGAGGGTGTGCTCACTTATTCCTCGTTGTCGTTCAGGTCTCAGAGCAGACACCTTTATAGAAGGAGGACTTCCACGATTCCTGTCTCCAAAGGACTCACCTATTTACCATGTCGACATTTTCTCCACTACAGTGGATTCACAGATTGATTGATGGATTGCTTCCATCACTGAAATGCAAGCTTTATGGGGAAAGAAATTTTACTTCTCTTGTTCACTGCTATGTGCCCAGCATTTAGTAAAGTCTCTGACCCCCTGGAGGTGTTCAATAAGTATTTGCATAAATGAACAAATGCATGCAGTTGTTCATTACAGAATATATTCTGTAGCTTAAAAACAAGGGCCTGTTGACATTATGTGTCGTTTTCTTATGAATGTTAGTCACATTTTAAATTGAAGATGGGTTGGGGCATGAGGAAGACCACAGAGACAGGAATAGCACTCCCTCCTCTCTTGCACTGGGTCTTCTAGACCCTCAACAGAATCAGCTCTCTCTGAGCAGCCAGCCAACAGCTGGTGAGGCATCTCCCCTCGGAAGGCGGGAGGGGTTCTGCTCCAGGTGACAGGATGGGAAAGCAGGGGGAAGCTGCTTCAGGGAGAGGCATGCTGCAGTTGTGCCGTTAAGCCTGAGGGTTGAGATGCCCACTAAGATTCACTGGGAAAAAATAACACTTGAAAACGTGTAATGTCTAGTATTTATCACCTTGGCCTACTGATAGTTCATTCTCCCTGACATCTATGGAGATTCTTAGGAACTAATATATTGTCTAACACCTACCTTGCCAAGACACTGTGTACTTTTTTGTGGTTGTTAACTTTAATTCTCACCTGTTATTCTCTAATTAATTTTTGTTGCTCTAGGTCTTATGTAACCCATTAGCAAGATATTTAAGTTCCCAAACAACCTTCTGATCTACTCTCTCACATTTTTTTCCTATAACCTATGCTCTCGTCAATATAAATGTTCTTACCAGTTTTGGCACATACTCCAGGTTCCCTGTTTCCTCTGTCTAGGTTATTTTTCTCTAGCGCTCTGCATGCACATTTAGGGTCCATCCTTCAGGACCATGTCTGATTCTCATCATATCCTTTACATGTAGTAGTTTTTCCCCTTTACATGTCCTTATTTCTTATGTAGCTTATTTATAACATTTAATATTTTTATTGCATATGACATTTGCATGTAAGGCTGTGATGTTTTAGATTATTGCCCAGCAAATATTGTTTTATTCATTTCTTCCTTCTCTCACTGTGAGTAGAGAGCCTACTCCAGAACCTGCTGATGTTGAACTTGGCTAGTGAGATATTGGCAAACATGGTGCGAAACACGGCTTTTGGAGTGGGGCTGCCTCTTTCTGCTTCTGCATGGTCATGAGCGGAAGATGCCCTGTCCAGGTCACTGGTCCAAGTAGGATGACAGACAGGAGAGCAGACCGGGCCCTAACCCGCAGTTTGGAGACAAGCCCCACCACTCCAGCCTAAATGAGCGAGGTCCCCAAGTCAACCTTCAGATGTTTCAGTGAGAATAAATGAAGGCCATTTTAAGCCACTGAGTCTTGGAGTGGTTTTTCTCACGCAGCATTACTGCAGTAATAATGGACTGATACAAGTCTCATCTCCTTTCTTATACTATGAGTTTCTCAAAGCTAGAGAGGGTCTGATTCATCTTTTGTCACTCATGCAAAAATCCCACGCCAAGTCCTAGTTCATAGTATTTACTGAAGATATAAATAGATGAATAAATGAGTGATGAAAGAGCTCTAGAGAGAGATTCAAGAATCAGGAAGACTAATGTACTCATTAGTTCAACAAGAATTTATTGAATACTTATTTTGTGACAGGCATTGTATTCAGTGTTGAACAAACCAGGCAGGCTTGGTTTCCAAGGCTCCTCAGTAACTTGGGAAAGCTTGAGAATCAGGGATTCATAATGCAGTCAATGTTCAAACTCTGATTATCCTTGAATTGCATGCAGGGGCACCCAAATAATCAGAGAAGTGATAAGGAATAGAAAAGAGCAAAAGATCCCTCTTTCACTGCTGATTCCCATTACCTCAGGTTAAGAGCAAATCCCCAGACAGATGGGAGGAATTTGCATCCATTGAAGAAAATGAGTAGAAGAAGCTGACCCAAGGGGTAAAACTGAAATCTCTAGAGACCAGCACTGGTTGGTCATTTTCTGATTGCCAAGTGACACCGCTGTCCTTTTCCACTGTTGTGAAGAAGCTGTCAGCATGCTGAGCTTCGACAGTGTTATCATCTGTAAATCAAAAACCAGGGTCCACGACACCCAGGTCTGACAGTCTAATCTCAATGTCCTTTCCTAGGAGATTTTTCATGATGATTAAGCATTTCTGTCACACTTTCCTGCCTACCCCACCTACTCACTGCAAAGGTAGCTTGTGGCTCACGACTCCCGTTTCACAACAGAGGGAGCTCCAGCAATGAGGACCATGGTGCTGAAATTCTCAGATCACAGAAGGCATCCACAGAGCCAAGAGTCACATCCACCTTCCCTTGCCTTGGACACCAGCCACTGGGGAGTGAAATTCAGTCATCATGTGCTTTAATATCACCTAACGTTTTGGTTGCTGTTGTTTGTGTTTCTGTTTTTGAAAGAGCAGGCGGCTAGTACAGATGGACTGTGAAAGAGAAAAGGCAACATTTGCAGGGTTCAAGGGATGACACCCCAAAAGAAATGCATGGCTATTTCCAAAACTAGCACCTTTTGCCTTGAAAGAAGAAGTTAGATTTTATACTACCTTCCATAAATGACACTTTGATATGCTAAAATACCCTAATGGGACCAGCAGCCTTTAGACGATAAACTGTTAGGTCAGGTAGGCAGAATTCAACACAAAGCTATTTTCTAATCACTGTGCAATTTAAATGTGGTAATGCATGTACATCATGCAGGACACTATTTAACATAGGGCAGCAACAACAAAAAGAATAACAGTAACATTTACTGAGTCCCTACAATCTACCAGGCAGTATGCTAAATGCTGTGAAGGAGTTCTCATCTCAATTACCCCTTTCGACAGTTCTAAGAGCTAGGAACTCTAAGTATTGTCATTTGACACATGAGGAAACTAAAGCTCAGACGGGGGAAACTCCTTATCCAGAGTCACACAGCCAGTAAGTGTTGGGGCCAGGATTTGACCTCAGGCAGTCTTACTGCAGAGTTCCTGGTTCCGCCACTACTTCATATTCCCTCCCAAAGTCAAGATTAGTCAGTCATACAGTCAGTGAAAGCTATCATCTTCATTGCCACTATCGTTTTCTTTATCATAATCCTCATTATTCGATGCCATCCCAAGAAAAGTCCTTGGGTAAGGGTAGCTTTCCGGAATGTTCCTACTGAAACAAACTTGTGCTGGGAAAGTAAGGATGCAAATTTAAGTGTGGATCTTTAAGGCCAAACTGGAGGAGACTGACGTCAAGGAAGAGAAAGGTCTTTAGAGTCCAAAACACTTGGTTCTGACTTCAGCCTAAGCTAGGCAAGGTACTCCCTGAGTCACATGAGGAAGGAATGCGGGGCCCCGATTCCTCACCTCTCCCAGTGTCTGCAGTCTTTGCAGTTCCTCTTGCTAAAGAGGCAGAAACTATTTCTGCACCCTTTGAGGCAGGACTTGGCCATGTGACTTCTTTTGACCCACAGAATGAGGCAGAAAGGGTCTTGGGCCAGTTTTGAGCCTCATGTTTTCCTGCGTTCTGCCTTAGGCTTGTGCTCACCCTAGGAGCAGCGTGTGTGTGGGCTGGCCCACTGGTCTCAGAAGGAGGACGAGAAATGCGGTGCAGAGGTCTCCCAGCTACGGTGCTGCAGCCAAGCTAAGCTCAGAGCTGAATCCCAGCCCACTCCCAGGACCACTGATGAGCTCAGCCCAGAGAGGTGGTCGCCACCAACCCACTGACATGTAGCTATAATAATAAATAATTATTGGTTCAAGCTACTGAATGCTGGGGTCGTTTGTTATGCAATACCAGGTATCCGGTAGAGAGAACAATAGCATGTACTACTGCCCAGTGCCTGGCATACAGCAGCTGTTAAATAAAGAGTAGTTTCCTTTCATTTCTCTTCAATCAGTCAGAAAAGTCTTAGTTCCTGACAGTTAAAGTCCTAACAGTAGTTCAAGATCACCAGTCCCACAGGTAGAGAAAGTCGGCTCAGGGACACTAGGTATCAATGATTCCACTTTGGCTCCTTGCGGGGGTGCGGAAGTGGAGTGACAGACACCACGGGAACTTCCTGCACCAGAAAGGTGCCCCCCCACCATCAACACGCGATGCCCTGACATGCTCTGCATGCCCTGACATGCGATGCTCTGACAGCGCCAGAGCAAGTTTTCTGGAGTCATCGCTTCCACTGCCACCACTGCTTGTTTCTATGCCAAAGTCGGTTCCTCTCTTTGCTCCTGATTTTTCATTTCTGTAAAAATGAGTCTCTGATTTAGCTCTTGAAACAGGACAGGGAGCTTAGGGAGGCATGTGGCATGGAGGACAAAGGCAAGGAAAGAAAGGAACAAAATTACTCTCCAAAACAGACTTCACAAATATAAAGTGCTAATGAAATTTGAAGTAGCAACAATAATTATGCTCTCAAGGCCAAAACCTCACATTTCTTACCATGAATATTCATCTCCATGTTGTCTCACAAAGGAATAAAAATTGGGCGAAACAGCAGTGTTCATGTAGGTTTTTAAGTAATTTTTTTAACTCCTCCCATTCTATTTTTACCTGGAACAATGCAGGCCTCTGGCTTCATACTGTCCATATTCTAATATTCTTTGTAGCTGTTACTGTGTCTGACTGGTCATTCAGGTGCTAATGTCTTAAATGAAAGATGCTTTTAAAATGTTAAAATGTAAGTTAGAAGTGTAGGGGGGCGGGGTTTGGAAACTACTCTTTTTCTGACTGCTAAATGGTCAATATCATTGGATTCTGAGCTCGGTCGCCAGGAATCTGACAAGGAAATGCAGCTCATCTTTTATCAGCTGGCATAGAAGGCTAAGAGGGTACTGCTAAGCTATCAGTAGAGGGATGCTATGTGAAGTGGTCTTCGGTGGCTCCCAACAGTCAGTACCACACCCACTGTATTTGTCTGCTCGGGCTGCCACGACGGCATACCACAGGCTGAGTGGCTTAAACAACAGAAGCTGATTTTCTCACAGTTCTAGTGATTGGAAGTTCAAGATCAAAGTGCCAACCAGATCGGTGTCTGAAATGGGCTCTCCTTCTCATTGTCTTGCAGATGGCGGCTTCTCTCTTTATATCCTCACGTGGCCTTTCCTTGGTGTGTGTGTGCAGGCATGGGAGAGGGGGAGCAAGAGAGAGAGACAGAGAGAGAAAAGGAGATCTCTTTCTCTTCTTACAAGGCCACCGATTCTATCGCATTAGAGCCCCATGCTCATGACCTCATTTAACCTAATTACCTCCTAAAGGCTCTGTCTCCAAATATCACCACATCAGAGGTTAGGACTTCAACCCACACATTCTGGGGAATCAGAATTGTAGTCCGTCTGGAGCATGCAGTATGTTCACCTGTCTCTGCAGGCACTCTCGAAGGTAGCATGGTTCCGACTGTCACCAAGGAGGAAAACATGCTTCAAATGACCCAGCTATGATGTAATCACTGGCCTATATTTCAGGACTGAGAGTCAGAGTGTCAGGACTGATACACCCTCCCCAGGGGACAAGGGCAGGGGAATTTGGGGCAGAGGAAGTGGAAGAGTGAGACAGGAATCACATGCTTTCGCAAATCCCAGGGGAAGAACAGGCCCAGGAGCTGTGAGCCAGAGGGCTTCCTTTCCGGGTCTCTGGAAAGCAGCCAGGTATATGCACACATCAGCAATCAGGCAGAGAGCTCCGATACAGGAGGAGAGCCCTGGGGAACTGCCGAGTGCCTGTGTGTCCTAGGAAGAGGGGGCATGCAGGTCAGTAGGCTGATGCGGTGGCCAGGGGGTGGGTGTGGGTGAGACAAATCATAATAAGATGGTGACACACTAAGACTTCCCCCCGAAATAGCTCTCATCACGTCACCTGCAACTTTGCTTAGACACCTCTAGCAGCTTTTTGGTGCCTTTATTAATAATGGTCTAAGGTTTTTAACTTGGCATTCATGGCTCTGCATGTTGTGGCTGCAATGATCTCTTGCAGTTTCTTTTTTTTTTTTAAGATTTTATTTATTTATTTTTAGACAGACAGGAAAGAAAGGAGAAAAAGAGAGAGAGAAACATCAATGTGTGGTTGCCTCTTGCATACCCCTCACTGAGGAACCTGGCCCGCAACCCAGGCATGTGCCCCGACTGGGAATTGAACCCACGAGCCTTTCCTTTGCAGGCCCACACTCAACCCACTGAGCTACACCAGCCAGGTCTTTCGTAGTTTCTTGAAATGACAGTCATAGCAACCATTTAGGGAGTACATATTCCCAATAGTACATTCTGACCATATAAACTAGACATACAAACTTAATTCTGACAACAACCTGAGAAGGCAAAAGTTACTATTCTCATTTTACAGATGGAAAAATCATAGAGCCCACAGGAATTAGAGTTTCAGCCAAGGTCACCTAGCTAGTAAAGAGTCAAATTATAATTCAGACCTGCGACATCTAACTCTGGAGCCCATGCTCATTAACATTACAGGATACACATTCTTTAAGCACTTTATATACAGTGTCTCTGGCCTTCCCCCAACACATCCTATATTTTTCTTCCTTGGGTGTTCAACCTCATCCCATTCTCTGTTGATCCCAATTCTCCTTAATATTCAAGGATAAATTGAAGGAAGTCTCCTCCATGAAAATTTTAATGGTCCTGCCCACTGTCGTATGCCCCGATTCATAGCCCACTGAGCATTTTATCTTTTCTTCTCTTAAAAGGAAATTAATGAGACTGGAGTGTCCGTGTGTCAAATAATCATCAGATGGAGATGCATCAGAGCTCTCCCACAGCCTGTGAGCTCCACACAGGCATGGAACAGCTACGTTAGCTTTACAATCCCCTAGAACAGTGTTCCACACTGAGCAGTTCTAGCACTAGGGATTAGGTCCAGTGGCAATTAGCAGAGAAACAAAAACAGTACATTTCCTAAGATAGAAATCTATTTATCTCTCACATAAAACAAGTCTGAAAACAGTGCAGAAATGTGTTAGTGTTTCTGTGGCCATCGGGAACCCAGATTACTGCTATATTTCTGCTTCAGAATCCCTAGGCGTAGCTCTGAATTGTACGGTCTAAAGTGGGTGCGTGAGTTCCAGCCATCACATGCATAGTCTAAGTAGTAGGATGGAGGAAGAGAAGGCTGTGGCAGTGTAATACAGCACTTCTGCTTCTGTCTCGTGTTCCAGGCTTAGTCACACAGTCACTCCTAATTGCAAAGCAGCTGGAGATGTCTTTTGTAGTCACTTAGTTGGAGGTATGGCCTTCTGGTTATGAATGAGAATTCTGTTATTAAGGAAGAAGGGATACGTAGGTGCTGGAAGCAACTAGCAATCTCATCATAGTAGAGCCTCAGTAAATATTCAATTCAACAACTATTTCTTGAAAAGTGCTCTGGGCCAGTCCCTGTGTGAAACACTGAGGATACAGAATTCAATAAGGAAGCCAAGGTCCCTGCTTGCTAAGCATTTATACTTCAAATGGGAAGATGGATACAACAAAGCATAATTAACCAAAAATTGTGGTGAGGCCTATGGTGGTGGGGGGTGAGTACCATGTGCTATAGGAACCCTGAGTGGATGAGACTTGGACTGACCACATATGGGATGAATGAAGTACTTGCATACAAAGATAAAATAAACCCTTCTTTTGTTCCATTCTAGCAAGTGTAGCTGAGCAGGGGGCATACAGTGGTGCTGGGGAATATAGGTTTGGAGGAAAGAATATAGTCAGACCCACCCTATTCTAAAGGCAGCTGGCCAACTTGTTATATTTTGGACATCTCCAAAACTTAGATTCTTCAATCTGTAAAATGCATTAATATTAACTCTGCCATAGAGATTGCCGGAGAGCTGATATAGCACACAGTAGGTGCTCAACAAACGTTAGGTTTCTTTTTACTGGAAGCCAAAGGGATGCAGCCACGTCACATGCCCTGTTTCCCCCTCACTTCTGCCCTCAAACACTAGGCACAGCCCTCCAGCTTTAGCACAAGTTGTTTCTGGATGAAGCTGAGATTGAATTTGAATTTTTCCCCTTCAGTTGACATAAAGGAGTCTGTCCCTTAATTACTAGTCATTGCCCTTTACACACAAGAAATGGTAACCCGCTCAGCCCATCAAAGCATGCCCTTTGAAATGCTGAACTAGACAGTGAACAGAAAGGATACGCCAAAAGGCGTCTTTTCTTCCAGAGATAAAAGCAACTTGAAATGCTTGTAAGTTCTGCGCCCTTGTTAATTAATCAGGATTCATATAAAAGGCTTAAACATCTTTGATGCGGGAAGCACAGGGAGCCTGCACCTTTTTTCTGTTCTGTAGGTGGGAAATGGGTGGACAGGGCAGCCAAAGGGGTGTGGTGGGTAAAGGGAATGAAGCACTAGATGACCTGTTGGCTACAGGACAGATGTTACAGGCAGCGAGGGGACCCACCCAAAGTGAGAAGACCACCAAGCTTGTGTGGGTCCCCCTATTCAGTAAGAGAACCACAGGGCTCCGAACAACCAATGCTTCTGACACAGCTTTCTTCCGAACACCCATTCATTCAGTAGGAGTTTACAGAAGGAACTTCATTCATGCAACATGTGGTTAACCACCTTCCACTCCATTCCAGGTTGGGGACAGAGTAGTGAATAAGGCTCACTTTCTACCTCCTGAAGAGTCTGGTACAGTGGTTCTCAAATGAGGGTACCTTTGTTTCCCAGGGGACATTCGGCAATGCCTGGGGACGTGCTTGGTTGTCATAACTAGGGAAGTGATAGTGGCACGTAGTGTGTACAGGCCAGACATGCTGCTAAGCATCCTACCCTGCACAGGATAGCCCCCCAGAAGGGACTTATCCAGTCCAAAATATCAGCGCTGCCAAGGCTGAGATAGCAGGACAGAGAGACATTTCAACAAGCAATTTCAGTAAAGCATAGTAAGTGCCATGTTCTAACAGCAGTGAGAAGCAAGCATCAGGGAAAGCCTCTCTGCAGAAGTGGTATAGAAACGAAGACTTTATCAATGAGGAGGAGTGTGAGGGTGGGGCAGGGACCTGTGAGAGACCTCAAAGGCGAGAAGAGCAAGGGGGAATCGAGAAACGGAATGGTCGGTGTAACAGAGGAGAGAGGAAAGGGGAAGAGGGGAGGCTGGCAGGCTCATGGGGGCTAGGGCTCATGGGCTGTGTTTAAGGGAGAGTTTTGCCTGAAGATTAATGCAGAGTCGCTGAAGGTTTTTAAACCAAAATGTGGCACAACAGACATTTATTATAGAAAATATATTGCTGGGCACTGTGCTAAGTACTTGGGAGGAAAGGCAAATCAGAGAGTTGTAATACACGTTACACGGAAGAGAAGACTTCCGATAAACCGGTCTCCATGTCCAAGGCCAGGGGAAGTCCTGTCTCAGGGCAGCTAACACACACCACCATAGAATGGGTGACTCAGACAACTAAGGTCCATTGCTCCCAGTTTGGGAGGACACACAAGTTTAGTCCATAGCAAGTCTCTTTGGGGATCAAAGGGAAGAAGGGACCCAACCTTAGGGTGAAACCGGGGAGACGATTCATAGGCTGTGGAGGAGGGAGTCGGAGCTGAAGTTTCAATCTCCACGAAAATGGCAGAACTTCACATCAAGGGCGAAGGTGCCAAACAAGGTGAAGCTGGAAGTGGAGAAATCAGTCAAGAAGTTACCTTTTGCTTACTGCTTGACTGGGTCCAGAATAAAGGCCTTTCAATTTCTTACATGGAGTAGGTTCCTTTGTGCCTCCCAGATGTGATACTTGGAATATTCAGCCGTTTCTTTCTTCCTGAACCGATTATCTGACTATTTTCATGGCATTAACCCCTTCCCATCCTGCAGATCTCACCGTGGACATCGTCTTCCCTGCAAACTCCTCCAGAGATTCCTCAGCCTGGAGATCAGTATTGCTTAACTGTCTCTCACCTATTAGATTATAACCTGCATGAGGACCAGGGACATGACGTGTTGCCCATTGCTGTACGCCATTACTTAGCACAGTTCTAGAAAGTAGCAGGTGCTTGCTAATATTCACTGACCTGATTGAAGTTGGAAAGCAGGAGAATACAAACAGGGTGGAATCTATTCTGAGGAACAAGTCAGGGTCAGGGAAAAGTTTTAGAACGGAGGCTCCAAACCCAGAGAGGGCTAGGGATGCTCTTAATTTGGTGCCAGCTGAATGCTATGGGGGTTGGCTTGGGTGCTTCAAGTTCAGGGCTGCAGCAAGAGAGTGAAACAAGGGCACAGGTTCAGGAGAAATTAATATTCTTTTTCAGAGGAAAGAGGAGTCCTGGAAAGCTATGCAGATATAGTCCTATTTCAGCTTGGCCCTGAGGGGCAGGCTGGGTGCTGCACTTGTATGGCTCTGTTCTCTGTGCCTCAGTAACGTGGATCGGCCAAGTTCTTCTCTCCACACCACTGTCTCTGTCAGAGCACAAGTGCAGCTTCATGTGCAGAGTGTCACCTAGGTTACAACCCACAGAGGGCACCTCTGAGGTGCTCTTACAGGCTGGTATCTCCAGGTACACGCATTCAAAGCACAAAACACTTGCAGCATATTCAACACGTAGTCCGTTATTTATTCATGATTATGAATAGTGCATGTGTGTGCAGAATCCATAAAAACTTGCATTTCATTCAGAGGCTTAACTTGTCAAAGAACTTGCGCAGCTGGAACCTCATTTCTCCTGTACAGCAGTAATAGGAGGTAGGTGAGGAAGGCAGTGTGACGCTCACTCTGCAGATGGGAAAGGAAGCAAGGGCTCAGAGGGGTTAAGTGACTGGCCCAAGGCCACACATATTGCTGTGCAACTGGGGATGGGGCCCAGACCTCCAAGTGGCCAATTAATCATTCCTTCCCAACCCATTGTAGGGAACTCTCTAGATTGAGAAAATGTCTGAATATGTTAAAAAAAAAAACAACAACAACAACTGCTTTTAACTCAGCCTGCTGTGAGCTCTGTAGTGGAGTCTTAATTTATGACTGTTCGATATGTGAACGATCTTTAATTAAAAAGTATCTTTCTGATTGACCAGAGACATTAGTTTCTTCAATTATAAAATTCCTCCTGTTGTGTTTTAATATGGATTATGGTGAATTTTAAAATAAATGAATAAGTGGTAATAACATAAACTTGTATTCATCTAAAGTTAAAAGCACTTGTTACATTTCTAGCCTATATCAAAATCAACTGAACTAAATCACTAAGGATCAAGAACCTTCAGGAAAACTGTTTCTTTCCTGAATTTGAACATTAGGCTGAATAACCACAAAGTTAATATTGCAATAATGTGGCCAATGGCAAAGTGTATATAACTATGCAATTGTAACTAGTTACACCAAAGTACTGAGTCCTCATAGACTCTTACAACTCAAAACTTGAAGCAAGTGCATTTGCTTTGTTCCTTTTCCCCTACCCCTCCCACTAATCTTTTATGTATTTTCTTTTTCTTCTTTTCTCCCACCTATTTCCCTCTAACACTATGTCTTCTCTGTGAAGGTTGACATAATAAAGCCAATGATAATGCGGGCTCGCTAATTCTGAAGAAAAAACAAGTAGGCTGTGTTGAATCAGGCACACATTCATTTATGTGGTCTGAAGGCTTTCAGCATCCTATATTCTCAAGCATTCACATTAAGAAGTGCCCTTTTGTAGTGTTCCCAGTGTCTTTACTTTTCTCTCTCACTACTTTACACACACACACACACACACACACACACACACACACACACACACACACAAACACACACACACAGAGTTGCAGACACTGAGGCTGTTCCTACACAAACTTTGCCAAAAGAGTGTTCTCCCACAGGTAAACCCCTTTCTTCCCAAAGAAGCAGATGCCTTTGCCACATGCCTGGAATGGGTGTGGGGGCTCTTTGTCTTGTGATACTCACCCTGCCTGCCAATCATTTAGCATGGGGACAAGGAGAGACCCCCTGAATGCTGAACAGTCAGGAGAGTTGCCCACACTGGACATCTGAACCAAGGCCCTTACAAGGTGACAGCAAAGACAAGCTTGGGGTGGTCTGAAGGACCCATGTCAACAGACAGATCTGCTTAGTGGCAGTAGCCCTCTGGGATGATTTCCTTGATCTGTCTGAAGAGCAAAGCATGCTCTAGCTTCCCAGAGCCAATGTCAAAACTAAGCGGAAGCCTTGGACGGATGAATTATGGCCTGGAGATCCCTTGAAGGGCATCTCACTCTTCCCACATAACTCAAGGGTGAAAAATCAAACACAACACACGAATAGGCTGCAAATATGTGAATATTGATAACGTGCTTCCCCTATTGCACAAAAGAAGAAAACACATAAATGGGTTAATTAGCTCCTATGCAGAATTTAATTAGGGCATCTTTGTTCTCGTGCTTCAGCCAGAATCTCAATTATCAATCCCTATTTCCAGGATTTTTGAGCACGGATGTACATTTTCACGTGGGGCTCCCCATCTGAAGCTTGGGGTCTCGGCTATCTTCCACATGGCAACAGTAGCCCATTTCAACATGGAAATTTGATTATCTCGAGGTTATCCCATTACCACAGAGAACAATGACTCTTTCAGCACTCGAAAGACATATTTCCCTCTGTATGGCTATAATGATAAACAGGTTTTTGTAAAGTCCAAATTGGAGCCAGCGCTGGGGACATGGTAATGTATTTTTCCATAAGATGAGGCTATGATAAGTGACCTTGATCACATAACAATTCATTGAATTCTCACAGTCATTCTCTAAGGTAGGTATCATCACCATCACCATCATCATCACCATCATCAACAACAGCAGCAGCGGCAGCAGCAGCACCTACTAGATAAATAGAGTCATGGGGAGGTTAGGAATTTTGTCCAGAGACTTGAGGCCATGGTCTGGATCCTGGGTGCACAGTCTTAATCATTCTCTCCTTATGCCTCTTAATAATACAACAGCTTCTTTAAGAACACCAACATCAAATCTATTGGAATCATAAATCGAAGCAAGTCATTCATTTACAGGAACAACATTATTCTGAGCTATTTGGATTCTGAATGACAGAAACGAGACCCATACCCGACTTAAGCTCCAGTAGATTTGAGGAAGCCAAGGGCAGGAAGGCAGCTGGACATGAGAAATGGCTGGAACGGCACCAGGACCCTCTCCTTGTCTCTCTCCCTTCCGTCTTTCCACGATCACCTGCACCTGCACGCTTCATTCTGCTCCCTGCCGAGCAGCACCCTGCAAGTCCCTGTGCCACAGAGGAGAGGCACACGCCCACCAGTTCGGAGCTTTATTTCCCACACACTTGGATCCAAAGAGACTCATTCCACCTTTGGTCCTAATGTGTCCATAAAGCCCAAAATGAGTGTGATTATTACTAGTGTTGGTATCACTCAATAACGCTACTGATTTCTGCGATGGCCCTTGGAACACCCGTTCACCCTAACCCTACCCACATGCCTGAAGTAGAAGTAGCTGATTTTAAAGGACCAGCATTGCAAGAGCCCCAAACCTTACCGGGCTGGCAAGGAGCTATTGTGAACTTTTTAAAATCTGTAACTGCTTTCCTGTACTTGATACTTGAAACAGCATCGAGAAGTAGACAATGTGGTTGCTATTATTTTTTTAACAGATCAGAACATAGACGCTTAGCGAGATGGTGATTCTCATCCAAGTCTGCACTGCTATCAAGGGGCAAAGCTCTTTGTAACAACTCTTTGTACAATTAAATCAAAATTCTAAATGCAGCTCTCTGTGCGCGTCTGCCCTACACTGGAGAATCCAAACACAGTGCACCTGACTTGAGGACAGGGAGCCAAGTCTCCCGACTTCTGGTTTTGCCACATGATATTTCTCTGCCTTCATAAGGGGTTTAAAGCACACATTGTTTTGCCAGCCCAGACTTCAGAAGTTAACCTTTTTTTCCTCGAATCATTCTTTTTTGGCACTGAGCACATACAATTCTCTTTTATTATTTTCTACTTAGCTCCTTGTTTCCCTGCCAACTCTGGCTTCCGAAAAAGTGGCCAACTTCTAGATGTCAAAGCTATTGAATGTTCAGATTTCCCACATAGAAGCCATGTGCTTCTTTGCTCCTCACCTGCCTTTTTTGAACAAATGTTGCCTCCACTAAACAGCCTATCAATTGTTGTCAACAATTAATAGATATGGGCAACCACTCCTCAGAGCTTCACACTGAGCCAGGCATGGTTCACCACAGGGGTCCGGCAACACATTTCCAGGGAAATTATAGCTGGTCTCTTGAGTGACTGATGTCCAACAGATCACGAATAGGTCGTCAGCCAGCTGTATGCCATCTCTCCTTTGTGGCACGAAAAGTTGGTTTCTAATACTGAATTTAAAACAAAAACTCATGTTGCATCTAAAAGAAAGCTTCATTTTAAACTTAAAAATATCTTTTTAAATTTTTCAATTACAGTTTACATTCAATATTATTTTGTATTAGTTTCAGGTGTTCAGCATAGTGGTTAGACAATCATATACTTTACAAAGTATTTCCCCTGGTATTTCCCATACCCAGCTGGCACCACACAGTTATTACAATATTATCGACCCTATTTCCTATGCTGTACTTTACATCCCCATGACTATTTTGTAACTACCGATCTGTACTTCTCAATCCCTCCACCTTTTTCACTTAGCCCCCCAAACTCCCTCCACTCCGGCAACCATCAATCAAGACATAGCTTCTTGATTATCCAGAGGAAGAAAAATACTGGCATGGCTCACACAATGAAAATGTGTCACCTTTGTGCCTAGGAACTTGTACTAACACTGGCTCTTGCAGTAGTCCAGCATCCAAGGTAGCCCCCTAGTATTCATGCCATTGCAGAGTCCCCTCCCACCACAAATAGGGCTGACTTGTGCAACCAATAGGATGGTACAGACAAGATAATGTGCTACTACTGAGGCTAGGACATAAAAGACATCGTGGGTTCTGCACAGTCTGTCTTGCTTGCTCAGGGAAAAGCCAGCTGCCATACTATAAAGATACTCCAGAAGCTCATTAAGAGGCCCCTACAGGGAGGAACTGAGGCCTCCTGGAAAAAGCCCGAGTGTGAGTGAGCCCCATGGATGTGAATCCTCCACTTCCAGTCAAGTCTTCAAACATCTACATCCCCTGCTGCATCTTGGCTGAAACCATGTGCCACATTTGGAGCTGGAACCACTCAGCAGAGCTGCTACCAAATTCCTGAGCCACGGAGACTGTGAGATAATAAATATTTATTATTTCGTTAAGTCACTAAGTTCTGGGGGAAATGTTATACAGCAATTAGATGGCTGACACAGCTTTGAAGTCCCGCTCTGCCCCTATCCTGTCTCCAGGAAGCTAGCTTTATGTAACCCTTGATGCATGAGCACAGCTCTGCTGGGTGTCCA
>PVKM010031816.1:0-16660 GCA_004027735.1 Carollia perspicillata | reverse complement strand
TTCTCTCTCTCACCGTTTCCATTTTTCTCCCCACTCCATCCTCTCTTTCTGTTCTCTAACTGTACCTACCTCGAGGGAAATGAAGTGTGGTATTTGTCAGACATGTGATCCCTGTACCTCTCAAAGCATCGGTTTTGTTCTGCACGGGTGAGGTGCTGGCTCTCCAGTAGCTCTGGGCCCAGGACCCCCTTATGTGCTCCTCCAAGAAGAAGGCCTGCCGTGGGGACCCTCCAGGCGACAGGACATGCCGTTTCTGTTCACCAGGCTGCATTGTTTTGCTCACTGTAGCGTCAGTGCTAGTAGTCTTGTTCTTCTTCACCTTGGAATTTGAGGGGATGAAGAAATCTAATTTCTTCAGGAAACCTTTGAAAGGGAAGAGTTCCATCTATCGGCTGAGTCAGCTGTCAGCCGATAGATGAATTTCGGTATGTATATGGGTATGTATGTGGACACTGACACAAACTTTCAGCTTCACATACTAACCACAGATGTGACCATCTATTTGGCCTGAAGGAACCCTGGTAAATGGTCTCAGGGTACAGGGAGATCTATCTGTTCTCTCTCTGAGTGTCTTTTACTTTGTCCTTGAATGACATATTCTCTAGGAGTTGGTCTTACGTCTCTGTAAGTGGTGACCGGCTCTTTTTTCTCAGGGAGGAAGATGAGTACTCAGAGCTGCGATCAGAGTTCAGCCAGAGCCAGCAAGAGGTCAACGAGGACTCTCGGAGCGTGGACCAAGACCAGACCTCTGTCTCCATCCCTGAAAACCAGTCCACCATGGTCACGGCCGATGTGGGTGAGTCTGCCTGCCATCACCACAGAGTCTGGCTTCCACAACAGGGGTTTATGGAAACATGAGGCAGCCCGAATCAAAATTTAATTAGTCACGGAGTTTGGTGAGTAGATGAAGGCACGCCCATTTCAGTCCCTTACATACCACTTTGTTGGTCAAAATGTAGCTGAAGAGCTGAATTAGCTTTCTGTCCCAGTGTTTGTGACTCAAACATGTGTCACCTCTATTTGAAAAATCTGCAAGTAGGGAATGGCTTACAAAGGCTATTGGAATGCTCCGAGTTAGAGTAAAATCTGGATTACGGGGGCAGGAATGGGAAGGCTGGAATGGGTGGTGATGCACTGCAGTTGAACCAATAGCAGCTGTTGGGTAAAAAGGAGTCCAGAGTGGCTCTAATATGTTGATCCTGAGTGACTAAGAGAATGATCATATTCCTTAGAAGGAATATTGGTTCAGAAATGAATTGGGAAATAGATGTATTATGTTTGAAGTTGTAGAGAAGTCTTCATGTGGAAATAAATGTCTGGTACAGTGTTCATATGGTGTGTTTTTAAACTGCAGGTTATGGCCCATTAGTGGGTCTTGAAATTATATGAAAAATAAAATGTTTTGTAAATGAAATCAAATAGGAAAAAATAGAATGACAGTATTGTTTCATGAAAATTATTTGTTATGCGTGTATATGGAATAAGTTGCCAAATGAAATGTTCCGAATGTGGGTTGCAGTCAAAATGTTGCAAAACCACAGGTCTGCTTGGAGATGCCTAATTGGCTCTCTGGAGAGATTGAGGTTGAGGATAAAGGCTTTGAAGTTGTGAAATAAGATCCCTGTGGTCCAAAAGGTGTGGAGACAAAGGAGGGAGGAGACCCACATCCTAGGAAATGTTCACATGTGGGGAGAGATGGACGAAGGGCGAGAGAAATGGACAAGATCATGCAAGATCTTGTAGACTGTGTGAGAGAGTTTGATCTTTATTCAAAGATTCATAAGAATCAACTAAAGATTTCAATAGTGGGAGGGGCAGGGAAAGACAGTCAGATTACATTTTGAGTCAAGTCCATCACTCTGAAGTGGGGAGAAAGAATCGGTGGATCGAGAGTGAATGGGGGAGGCCAACTAGGAGCCCACTGAAAAAGGGCAGGCGGGCAGAATTGTGGCTGGGCTGTGGGGCAGTGGCCACTGAGATGGAGGAAAGCAGATGGTGGAGGAAAGGCGTCACATGGCAAGATGTGGCTGAAGGATCAGAAACAGAGGAGGAGGTGTGAGTATGGACATGTCCCGTGTGTACGCGTCTGGACTGCACAGTGGATGCACGGGGGGCGGGGCCAGTCAGCAATACGAGAGGATAGGAAAAAGGACCAGTCGGTTTATTTTGCTTTCAATTTTGTTTTGCTTTGTTTGTGGGGAGGGTGGGGTGGGGTAGGGTGGAGATCATGTATTTTGTTTGAACGTAAGTTTGAGGCATCTGGAGATTCCTGGGTGGAGATGCCTGGGGAGGCAGTAGGTGTGTTTAAGAAGCTAAGAGGAGAGGTGCAGGCTGAAGAAAAGCAGCTAGGAGACATCAGGTGGTTTGCAGATAGTTACTGAAGCAGGGGAAATGTATGCATAGGGTCGAAAGTGCAGAGAGCCTAAGGAGACTCAGCAGGAGCTCACTGGCAGGGATGGGCACCTCATCATTTCGGTCTGGGTTTAGCCACGCCTCCTCTGAAAGCAGCTCGTGAGCCGCACTGCGCAAGCTCCTGTGCTGACTGTGTCACTGCCCCACTGGATCCTTCCTGTGTCACACTGAATTTTAAATGACCTGTTTCTATTTCTTTGCTTGACCGGCTCTTCCCACTACATTCTACTTGGCAGAAGCATGCTTTTTTTAATCTGCTCATGTATCTCCAGAGCCCCACTACAGGGCCTGGCATGTTGTATGTGTTCAGAGATGCTTCCCTGGATGAAAGAGTGAAGCAGTCAATCAGGCAGACCTATATGAGGGCAATGAGGGTAGTGGTGTCCAGGAGCCGGTGAGGCAGAAAAGGGTCAGCGGGCTGGACTGCTGCTAAAGCCGAATGAGATGGATTTAGCTCCATCAGTCATTGAGAGCAGATACCAAATGAGCCAGACAGAAATGCTTGAGGAGTGGGGACACCTTTCAGTCTTGGGGCTGCAGGGAAAACCGCCTCTCTCACACCTGACCCCAGACCCCGGCCCAGCCGTGGACCCACGTTTTACATGCTAAGTTACACCAGCCTCGTCATCTCTCACCCTGTGGCCCAAGCTTCCGTACTCGGTCTTCCAGCCTCAGGCAGACAGGCAAGTGCAAGCAGCCGAAAGGTTGCCAGTTACTACACAGACGATCCTGCACTGACCCCTCCATTCATGTCTCTGAAACTGTGTTCTGTGAAATCAGTAAGTGACCCGTGCTCCAACAAAGTTTCTTAATCAAGTAAGGCTGGGAAATGGAGGGACAAAGCCACTTAAATGGGCCTTTTCCAAGGGCCGCTTTACCTCTCAGGGCTCCTGACATGGTAGAGCATCTGTAGTTCAGGCTCCTCACTTCTTTCCATCTCTTCCTTTATTAAAAAAAAATATGTTCATTACAGCAGGTGGTAGCATCTTTCCTGAAGAAACTGAGCTTCTGGAGGGAAGAAACCCTGTCTGCCCAGGGCCCGTATATATCCTCTGCCCACAACAGGGGTTTTTATTCATTTTTTCAGAAATTCACGCAGAGCTGTGTCAGGAACTGGGGATACAAGAGAGAACCTGCCATCAGATGTCTGTATGCTTGTGCTCCTATCCCTCCCACCTAGAGGGACATCCCAACTTCTTACCATGGACTACGGGGCCCCCAGAACGCGGGTGTTCCCCACGTCATCCCTCATCCTCCCCAGCTATCTAGCCCTATCTTTTCTCCCTGCTCTGCCTTCACTGGCCTGCTCACTGACCCTCAGACCTAACCAGCTTCCTTGCTTCAGGGCCTCTGCAGTCGCTGTCCCCCTGCCAGCCTGCTCCCTCCCACAGTCCGCCTCGGCTTTCTCCCACAGCCGGTCTTCTCTCGTCGGGGGCCACCCCAGAGGCCTCTCAGTGTGGAGGGCAGCATTCACTCACTTTCACACTCACAGGCATGCTCTTCCCTTCCCAGCTTTCTTTGTCTTCATGGCACTTAGCACTACCTGATGATGTCATGGCTTGCATTCATAATATTTTGCCCTGTGTTACCAGTCTTTATCAGGCTCTCCTGCTAGTTTGCAGGCTCCACGTGGACAGCTGTCCTGCTTTCCAACCTAGCAGTCCTGCACATAGTAGGCATCCAAATGTGTGAGTAGCAGTAAATGCCATCTTGGAGCTCACGATTCTTTGGGGGATGTAGACAAGGAAACAGGGAGTGACCAACAGTGGGTGGACAGGGTCCCTAGTGACACCCTCGGGTGGGAGCATTGGAGAATGAGTCAAATTTAAGGTACGTGTAAACTGAGGGACAAGTGGGGACAAGGCAGGCAAAGAGCAGGAGGCAGGCGAAGAGTGCTGTGGGCGCAGGGCCCCAAGGAGGGAAGGCCTGGGGACAGCACGGAGGCTCGGTAAGGCTGCAGCGGAGCGCAGTCCCTGCCTGCCTGCATCGGAACCGGACGTCTGGCTCCTCTGATTCCTCTGCCATTTTCCAATTAAACCGCTTCAATCGGGAAAAAAGCTTCCATATATAAACATCATTATAGGAAATCATTAAAAAGCAGCCATTTCATTATGGTTGCAATATCTGCAAACATGCATTCGCAACCCAGGGGTTTCCTTGAGCTGGATTTTATGTGCAAAGTTTGCTGCCATCTGTTTGCCGATCTCCATTTAAGATAATGGGAGTAAGTCCAGCCTCTTCCCGACATTAAAAACATGCTTTTGTCTTTGAACTGCGCCCATCAGAGCCATGGGTGTCCCTTCAGTAAGCGGGCTCCTGGTCACTGCAGTCAGGGCCTGGAGGAGGAAGCTGGCAATTTAGAAAGTGTTTTGACACCTGAGCAGTCAGAGAAAGGACAAAGGTCCCAGTAAGGTCTCATTGCATCTTAAAGTAAATTGCGTTACCTCTGTTCAAACCTAGTCACACAGTTGTTTGGAAAATAAAGATAATTAATTAAATGGACAAAGACAACGGTGGAAGCTGTGGCTTGGGATTTTTATTTTCTCAGTTTGGCCAAGAGTTTTAGTTAAAAGAGGTTGGAAATAATAGGTAGCATGCCTTGCTCACTTATTTTGTGTCAAGCATGTACATGCATCCTCATGTTTAATCCTCAGATTCGAAGGAGGCCTTGTAAAACTCATTTACAAAGTTGGGATAACAGAGTTTGGAGGGCATAAGTCACTTGTCCAAGGCCGTACAGCTACGCAGTCATTTGTGCTGTCGCCGCTGTGTTTCTGTAGATGGCTTTGCTCTGATACGCCTCTGCTTGAACCATGAACCGTGCCAGTGGTTGGCACGCTTCGCTCGCTACAGTCCTTTGAGGTCTCTCGTGCTGACAGGGGAGGTTAGGGAGCAGCTGTGTGATCACAGCACCTGGCTAATAGCAGAGCGTTCGTTGTTAATTGAGATTTTGCAGATCTCTATCTTGGAAACAACACTCTTAGACCGAATGATTCTGGGTGCCGTAATGGAGCAGAGCACAGATGTGCACACATGGGCTCGTCGCGTCATGCGTGTTCGCACATGTGCAATGTCCTCGCTAGTAGGCTGTTTTCCCTACTCCGTTAACAGGACAACAAAGCTTGTCAGAAGCAGCTGTTTGTAAAACAAACAAAATCCCTGATCCGATGAAGCTTTGCACAGCCTGTGATGTGGTCTGCTCCAGTATTTTGAGGTCTCTTCCGGTTTTAGGGGAGAAATTCTTATTTTTCTAGAATTTAGCAATGCTAAACCGTTTATACCCTTAGGGCTAAAAGGAAGCATATGATGCCTTCCTTGCTGTTGCGATCATTTCGATGGAGATTTCCTCCTTATGAGTCGTTTTTGGAGGACAACCAAGGAAGAATTTACACATGAAACCTGGTTCTCTGGCGCTGCTGTGACTATGAAATATGTTTAACGTTAAAGCCAGATTTTTCCTGGCTTAATGGCCGATGAGCCTTAATGGCTTCAGGAAAAATGTTCCAAAGTGTCAAGCAGCCACTCCCAGTGGGGACGAGGGGGGTTGGGACTGGAAAAGACAGCCCTGCCTCCTCCAAAACGATTTCTGCAGACTCGTAGACAGTGTTTGCAAAGGCAAGGCAGCCTGTCTAGAGAAAACTCGCTTTCCATTAGGAGTGAGGTGGCAAGATGGTCATTCATCCCCCAGCAAAGAATTTTTAAATGAGAATCGGATTGTTTGTAATCTGATTCTGAAACTTTAGGAACCAGTCCACAGGTTGCAAAGGTCAGACTGGACTGAAAATAACACCCTGGCTCATTGACTAGCAGGCCACGCCCCCTGCTGCCTGTTTTCTCTTATTCGTATTTCAGACTGAATTTCTCCCAAGGGGCTCACAGCGTTGGGAAGGAAGTCTTAGAAGTTTCAAACTTCGACTCAATCACCGGAGGGCTCCCTGAGCAACCCTGCGCTTTCTCCCAGGGAGCTGGGCCTGGCCCCGTCAGCCTGTCTGTGAATGGAGACGGGGCTGAGGGACGGGGGAGTCCACATAAAATCACTCCAGGACTCTGCTTGGAGCGAAACCAGACTTGGAGCAGGAAAGGTCATTGTTCCACTTCACTTTAAGTTACTTTGGAATATTTCCCTCAAATTCAGTTCTGTACTTTGCAGTCCCCCAAAGAGACTTGGGCTGTAAGACGGAAATAGAAAGGCATTGGCCTCTACCACATTTGTTCAAAAGGACATAACTGTTGGCGTTCAAGAACTCCTAAGATAGAACTAGCAGGCTTTATTTTCTGAAGACTGTGTCTTCTCAGGTTAGTGAGCTTCGAGGAGAATGGACAGAGGTAAGGTCTGAGACAAGGCGGGGCGGACGACGGAGGGACCTTGGTGGACAGTTGAGAGGGCTGGAGCACACCCTTTAAATGTGCCTCTGTTTCTTCAGGACAGCTCCTCAGAGTTACAGAATCACCTTCAAGGCTTTCCCTGGATTACCAGATCGCACCCCTTCCATACCTACAAAGGTTTCCTCATCTTCTACAACACTGGGTATTTTCTCATTCTTAAAGCTGTGCCAATTCAGGTGACTAAGAGTCAAATAAGTAAAATGATTACATATGAACTTGAACTTTTCTTACACATGTGTTGTTGGAACCTTGCTTTCCAGAAGCGACTGCCAGAATTTTTATACCACAGAGGCCCCTGGCGGGGGTGGGTGGTGGCGCTGGGGCAGCCTAGAGAGAGAGGGGTCCTGAAGGGGTGTCAGGCAGCTGGGGTTCACAGCCACCGGAGGAAGGTTTTGTGGCTGTCATGTTAGGTTATCTTTCTTACGCCTTCACGGTGTCTAAGACCAAGTTTACTGTTGTAGAGAAACACACTGTGCCAAAACTGCAAAGCGACAACAGCAAAACTGAAAACAAATCTCAGTCTGATAAGACGTGGCTAAAATGGAAGTCTTGAAAATGCAACCTCGTCTTCTTTGGGAAAGAAACACAGAATAGGCTCTTCTTCGAGGTGAGGTTGGAGCCTGGCAGTGTGGCAGCTGGCGGCTCGCTCTTCTGGGTGGGATCCCCCTGATTTGTGCCTGTGTCCCCAGGGATGATTTGGGTGTGGCAGTGACACTTTCAGGAGCGCATTCATGTTCTCGGAGCTGCGTGGAGAATTTGAGCATCGTAGCCGTCTCTGAGTTACATGTAGACGTGAGCGGGCGCACGCTATGTTAGACTTTCTCACCTTGAACATTGAGGTATTTGTTTCTCCCTCAACTTCTTATTTTGAAAACTTCAAACTTACGTAAAAGATCAAATGAACCCCCCTAAACCCTTTGTCTGGATTCACCAGTTGTTAACATTGTGCCACACGTGATTTTGCACACACTCAGAAATTTTTTTCCTGGACCATTTGAAAGTCAAGTGACACCGTTCACTAATGGACATGCACAATATTCTCACAGCAACATGGTAATATGTGGCAATATTCATAATCTTTTGACCTATTTATTTCATTTCTAGGAATTTCAGGGAAAATATCTATGATATGCCCCCAAAAATGATGGTTTCCAAAGAATGACATTTTGGTAATCATAAAAATCATAGTTTAAGAAATGTTTGTGAAAAAACACAATAAAGGTATTATGTAAAGCATGATCCATGTATTCATAGAAAAAGAGGTAGATAAATAGTTAAAATGCTAAGAGCAGTAAAATGAGGTTTGAGGATTATGGATCATTTTTATTTGCTTCTTTGAACTTTTCTGTTTAGCACCTTTATTTAGAATGAACATTTATTCTCTTTAATAAGAGCCCTTTGATAATGTTCTTAGAAAAAATTCTTTCCTCTTTATCTCTCTCTCCCGCCGTATTCAGCTCCATTTCTCACCTCCCCTGGGGCTGAGGGCCTGACTCATTCTTCCGCCCAGTGCCCCCTGCAGCCCCATTCCACTTCGGTTTAAATTCCCCACCTGTTTATGTCTGCCTCTTCCTTCCCTTTTCCAGGATTATCAAGAAGACTGACATACAACACTAAGCTTAAGGTGTACAGCATAATGACTTGACATACATATATTGTAAAATGATTGCCCACAATAAATTTAGTTAACGTTTATCACCTCAAAAAAAAAAAGTAAGTTGCAGACATCGTGATGCTCCACCCCGAGCATAGCAGCATGACCCTCTTGAGAACAGGGACCTTCTCTTCTATACCCACGGTACCTTTATCACACCCGAGCCCTTTAACTTAGAACATCATAGAAAGTCCACACTCGGATCGCCCCACCGTTCCCACACTGTCTTTTGTTGCTCTTGTTTAATCTAGGATCCAGTGAAGTTCCCACATTCTGTTCAGTTACCACATGTCTTCCCTCCCCTTTCATCCCCACCTTTCGCAGTAACATTGACATTTTTGAGGAGGGCGGGTTAGTAGTTTTACAGAAAGTCCCCTAATCTGGATGCTGTGCTTGTTTTTTTACTGTTAGATCTGAGGTTGACATTCTTCACAAGAATATACATGGGTGACGACGCGTCCTCCATACTGTGATGCAGCAGGAAGTCCATGTATCAGTTTGTTCGTTGTCGGCGTTGCAGTGTTCCTAAGCTATAATGTCGTCGTCCTTACCCTTTTGTCTTCGGCAGACACAGGCACTGTGTTGCTCACACAGGGCTGACCTCAGTGGGTACTCCTCCCTTCCTCTCAGGCCCTTCGGCCTTCTTGCACTCAGGCCTGGAAGTCAGCTATTCCATGCTATCATTTTCTATGTTGTTTTGTTCAGTTGTGCTTATTTTTCACTGGAGTTAGGGTCTTGGTGCACACAGAGTGAACAGGACTGTTAAAGAGAGCGCACCGGCCCTGCCCGGGTAGTTCAGTTGGTTGGAGCATCATCCATGCACCAGAAGGTTGTGAGTTTGTTCCCCAGTCAAAGCACATACCCAGGTTATGGGTTCAATGCCTGGTTGAAGCGTGTATGGGAGGCAACCAGTCAATGTTTCTCTCTCCACATCGATGTTTCTCTCTTCCTCTCCCTCCACTCCTCTTTCTCTCAAATCAATAAACACATTTTCGAGTGAGGATTTAAAAAAAGAGAAAGCACCAGCCCTCTTGGCTGTTGCCTTAGAGCCACAACAGGCTCTGAGCCGTGTCATCCCTGGGATGTCACATCTGCCTCTAGCAGAACATCTGTGTTGAAGCCGGAAGACTCTGCAGCTCCTTCCTCCACTGGAGTTGCTCTGCGAGGCTCCTCAGCAGGGTGTGGTGTGCCACATGGTGCACCTTAGATTTGATGATACGTGATCAGTGAGCAAGCTAACAAAAACTTGATACTTTCAAAAGCTGGCTCACAGAAAGTCTTTCATTTCTTTCACACCTTCTACTCATGTGGCCTTGACTGAGCGCCACTCCATGCCCAGTGCTGAGTGTCTGGGAGCAAACACATGGCTGGATGATGGTCACAGCTCCCCAGGTCTGGGCTTGGCACGGGCGCCACATCGGTTAATAAGCAATAATGGACAAGGTGATGCCTCGAGGAAAGAAGTAAATATGGGACTATAGGTAATCAGGGGAGGCTTCTTGGAAAAGGAGATTTCAAGGCAAGTCTTAAAAAGAGCCATTATGAAGAGAACTAGGGGCTTCCAAACTAGCTGATACGTGCACACCGGCTATGAAGTGAATGTCAAGCCCAGGAGTATGAACGTTATGAACCTGCTGCCATATTTTGGAGCAGATTTATTCTTGTAAATATGCACTGCACAGAACTGGGCGGAGCAGGGAGGGTTTGTAACACCTAGCCCATTTAGCTATATGTTTATTTGTGATAGGGGTTTCATAGCAGGTCCAAAAACAAACAGCCTTTAAAAATGATTCAAGCCCTGGCTGATATGGCTCACTTGGTTGGAGCATCATCCCATAAGCCAAGAGGTCACAGGTTCAACTCTCAGTCAGGGCATGTGCCTGGGTTGCGGGTTTGGTCCCTGGTCAGGGCATGTACTAAAGGCAACCAACCAATCAGTGTTGCTCTCTCACATCAGTGTTTCTCTCCCCCTCTCTTCCTCCCTTCCCCTCTCTCTAAAATCAACAAGCATGTCCTTGGGTGAAGATAAAAAAAATAAATTTTTAAATGATTCAGAATGAACCAATTCTGGTATAGTTATTTACTTTTAAATTTTTATGTATTGATTTTACAGAGAAAGAGAGAGAGAAAAAGAAAGAGAAACACTGTTTTGTTGTTCCACTTATTTATGCCTTCATTGGTTGATGCCCTGATCGGAATCAAACCCACAACCTTGGCGTATCGGGATGACTCTGTAACCAACTTAGCTACTCTGCCAGGGCTGGTGTGTTTTATTGTGTTTAAATCCAAGGGTAGGCCTAGTTGACTCTGAGAGGAAAAGAGGAAAACCAGCCCACCAGGGTGTGTTTAACTGAGCTAGAATGCTTATTTGACTTAATTTTCACAGCCAAGTACATGTCCAAAGTACGTGGGTCTACTTAAACAGCAACAGAAGAACCCAGGCTCTAGATTCTCACTAGAAGAATACAACCTGAGCGGCCTTTTCTCCAGCTCCTGTCAGAGTCTCACTGGGAAGTGACATTTAGAAAGCACAGTAAAGGCAGGCCGGCCGAGTCTGAGAGAGGCGGCCGCGAACAGCGGCGAGGGAGGTGGCAGAGCGTGGAGCACCGTGGCCGGGCTGAGTCCGAAGGGGCAGCTGCTGGCCACCGCGCAGACTGTCGTCATGTGTGGAGCGGGGCCCAGTGTGGCCAGACCTTCTAATTTTACAAGAATAGTCATAAATTCTAATGGTTTTTAAATGTTGGCAGTTCATTCAAACACTGTTAAAAGAAGAAAGTGGGGGCCTGTGCCAGCTATCAAACCTTGCCCTCCAAACAAATCACTTCGGCTGCAGGTGGCTCATTTGCATCCTCTGGTCGAAGGGAGATGTCCATTTCATTTATTTCTCTGTGTGCTCTCTTTCATCTCTATAGCAAATTAGACAAGTGGAAGGCAGGATGCCAAGACTGAGCCTAGTCCTTCCAGAACTCCCTTTGCATTGTACTTTAGTGGTCTATAGCTTAATTTTAATTGACGGTTTGTGTAAGAAGAAAGCCTATTAAATCTGCATATGCGTGAAACTGGCTGAGGAGACTGACAATCCCGTCGCTTCTCGCCCCATATGATGCCATGCACCTAAATTCTTCTAGCATCTATTGCTAAAAGCACACAGTCTCCCTTGTGAAACTGGGATGCTTCCTCCTTCCTGACAGGAGATAACTCATTTTTGCTCTGGCTGCCAGGAAGCTCATGTCATGGCTAAGTGGAACAGTCAGCCCAACAGCTGTTCTCTTTTGTTTGCTCCCTCAGCCTAATCACTGGGCCTAATCGCTGTTTTCCTCTTTGTTTGACACATGCAACCTCAGACTCTTCTGTGGAGAGAGATATTAAGAACCTCTGCTAGAAGAACGTGTGTTTGATACGAAGGGTGTCCTCTTCGTCCCTGGACGTGGAGCGGCACCAGTGCCTTTCCTACATACAGCACAGCACAGCACAGCCAGGGTCTGCCTCGGGGTCCCACGGAAAGTGTGCCGTTCAGTGACAATAAGTACATCCACAGAGCTGTGCGACCAGCACCACTGTCTATTTCCAGAACTTTCTCACCCTCCCAAACAAACTCGGTATCCATTAACCAATATTGTCCCACTCCCCCCAGTCTTTCAACCTCCATTCTACTGTCTCTATGAATTTGCCTGCTCTGGGAACCTAATGTAAGTGGACTCATACAATGTTTGTCTTTTTGTGACTGGCTTTTTTCACTTAGGTTAATGTCTCCAAGGTGCATGCATGTGGTGGCATGTCTGAATTGCCTTCCTTTTGAAGGCTGAATACTGTTCCATTGTGTGTGTACCACATTTTGTCTGTCCATCCATCAATGGACATTTTGGGCTACTTCTACCTTTTGGCTGTTGTGAATCGTGCTGCTATAAACATAGGTGTATAAGTATCTTTTTCAGTCCCACTTTCAATTCTTTGGGGTATAGGCCCAAAAGTGGGCTTGCTACATCACGTGGGAGTCCTGTTTTTCACGTCTGCAGCACTGCCTGACTGGTTTTCACAGCAGTTGCACCATTTCTTAGTCCCACTCACAGGGCACAAGGGCTCTAATTTCTCTGCAGCCCTGCCCACACCTGCTGTTTCCTGTTGTCTTTATATAGTGGCCATCCTGATGAGTGTGAGATGATGCCTCATCCCAGTTTTGATTTGTACGCGGCACCTCTTGTTCATTCTAGAACACACTCGGTCCCTTGTCTTCGCTCGTATTGCTCTTCTGACGCCTTCACTTACACCTGTTACCTTTTGTAGACACTCCAGGTGCCTTGGCCTTCAGCGTTGATGTTGCAGTCCAGCAGGGGCCAGACTGTGCAGGGTGTTACAGGGCAAGGGAGGGAGTTCAGAATTTATTCTGAGTCTGTCTTTGGATGAACACGCTGCGGACTCTGAATGATAATCCCGCCTGCACTGAGCAGCAGCGGTACCGGGTGGATGGTGATGAGTGCTGGGTGCTATGTGCCGACACTCCCGTCAGGGCGCCCAGAATGTTCGCTCCGGCCAGCTCATCCCCTGTGTCCTTCTGTGAGGCTCCAAACGGAACAATGACAAAGGACAGCCAAGTGCCATCTGATCATTTATGGGGCTTGTGTGAAAGCACAGTGCCGAACTCCTTGGACAACAGACTGGAGTGTGTGGGGTTCATCATTCAACCTGTGTTTTAGCCATGTGGCTTCCTAAGACCAAAGAAAGCATTTATATTCCTTCTTGGTTTGATGGCAAGATGCTCATTAGTGGTTTACAGGCCCTGTGTTAATTTAAATACCCTCCTTAGTCCTCCTATTTCTGTTCCATACTTGGATCGTATTCTGTACAGTTGCTTTGCCCAGGGTGGTGGTGGTTAGCTGAGAGAAGGAACTGTGGCATTTGCCTTGCACAACTGCAAGCCTCTCAGAAGTTGAGAAGAGTATTATTTATCTTTGTACCCTACTACTGGCCTAAGGCCAGGCTCAGCAATGGTTTGAAGAATGAGAACGAAATGTTAGTCAGATCCCTACACCTTCTTCCTGTTCTCTGTGGCCCAGCATCCTCAGGCCCCAGCCTGGCTCCACCTCTCCAGTCCTGCTGAGACAGCCCACCAGCAGGCACGTGCAACGCGAGTGTTGCACGGGGGAGCTGTTTTAGGGGGATCCGCATGGAATGGCTGAACAGAGGCGTCTTTCCTTCTCATCCTACTCATAATCACTTAATAATGCAAGTACAGTACTGTTACAGAACAGAGGTCCAAGGGAGGGGGCAATATTTGGCCCACCCAGGGACGCCAAAAACGGTTACAGAACACGCACACACACAGGGGCCTGGACTCCAGAGGATGGTATACTAATACTGTCTGGACCACCTACTGGGCTCGTCTGTCCACCGCTAGAGGAAAGACATCTCTCAATGCCAGAGATTTGTGAAAAGGAAAGGAAAGGTTTATTTAAGGCTATACAGACTTAAAGTAGTGTCCCAATGTCCCCATTAAAATATCAAAGTCCTTTCGGATAACTACAGACACCCACAGCGCTTCCTTCTCCCCCTACCCTTATTCAGGATACCGTAACTCAGGCAAAGCAGCACACATCCGTGTTTCCACGCTGCTGGCACCGTCAGCTGTGTCGCCATCCAGGCAGGATCTTTAATTAACCCAAAGCCATGTGGCACCTTCTCACAATCTACTGGCAAGAGTTCTTTGTACCCATTTTTCCAGGCAAAGTCTCTCCTGCTTCCCTGGCCATTCGGCCAAAGGGAGCGCCCTGAAGCCATGTGGTCCTCTTCTACCAGAGCTACAGTAGGGTCACCACTCTGCCAAAGCCGAGTGGCGATTCTCTGCTAAAGCCACATGGTGGCTCCCCCCACTAAAGCTGCAGGGGTCCCCACTCTGGCAGAAGCACACAGCTTTCTCTCCTTCGCATGGCTGCAGGGGTCCCCACTCTACCAGAAGCACGTGTGGCTTTCTCTCTTCGCACTGCGGCAGCCCCATAGTCCTCTCCTTACACTGGCTGTGGGGGTCCCCACTCTGGCCAAAAGTATATGGTTCTCTCCCTGCAATGGCTGCCACATCTGCGTTTAAATCCCTTTGCCAGTCTTTCTCTGCAGCCCCATTTCCGACTCCTCCCACAATTGGCTACACCTGCCAGGACTCCGATATCCTTCTAGCTTTACTGGGCTGCCATAGTGAATCTGGGCAGGTGTGGCCCCACTGTGTGGAGCCAGTCATCTCCAAGCTCTCATGCAGGCGCTGTAATGGGGGCTGGGGAGTTGCTTCCCAGTTACATCTTGGGTGGAAGTCACTCCCTTCTCCCTGGCTTAGAGCATGGCCACAGCTATTTAACACATCTATGAAGCCAGTTAAAGGTTATAGATATGTTCAATGACCATGCCAGAGGTTAGCTGCAAAGCTGTTGCTGTACAAAACAGCTCTCAATGGCCCTGCTCCATTTGTCCACTTCCCCCAACTCACACCTGTGGGGAGAAGAGGTGAGGACATCTTAATATTTGCTGGACACGTTGAGTTTTGCACCCCATTCCAAATCCCTTTTTGGGTCCCCCCTCTTGGCTGCACCCTGTTACAGTACTTCAGGAGTATGTATTAACTTTAATTCAGGGTCCCCGGAAAAACCCTGTACCTTGAGGTAAATGATCATCCCAAGAAACTTCTCCAATTATTGCCCTGGAATTAAGTATGCTCTGAAAATAGTTCCACTGGCATCTGTGGTCACTGAGCAGTGCTGCTCTGGCCCTGGCCCCCCTTGCTGGGAGCTGGGGGTTGGCACCTGGCCTCCATCTCCAGAGAGCCTTCTTCCTGAGTCGTTACTAACTCAGGGCATAATCTATAACAAGGACAAAAAGCATAAGGTTGCTCTAAAACATGCTGCTATAGACAGAGTCTGTGCTTCTAGTCTTGCTGTCTCTTAAATACATAATGATGTGATATTTGTATTTGTTCACTTAAAATAATTTCTGATTGCCTACAGTATTTGGAGATACAATGGTGAGGAACATCACAGTCCCTTCTTTCGTGGAGGTTACATTTTAATAGAGAAGAAATAATAAACACATAAGTCAGATCAGATAGTGATTAATGCTGTGAAGAATAATAGGGCAGGGACTGTGCAGGAAGAAGAGATGAAAGCCACCCTTTAAATAGGGAAGGGCTTGGGGAGAAGTTGGCACTTCAGATACAACTGGATGATGATAAGTGGAGATTAGGGTAGAAATCAGTCTTAGCAGAGGAAGCAGCAGAGGAAAAGGAAGCCCTGGGGCAGGCAGGAGATTGGCAAGTTCCAAGGACCTAGAGAAGGCCAGGAGTGTGAACAGGGATCAGTGAGCGAGGGGAAGGTGGACGGATGCAGCGAGGGCAAGATCAGCGGGTCTCACCCAGACTGCACATGATTATCTGAGGAACTTTAAAAAATGTCTCAGTGGCCAAGCCCCACCCCAGAGATTGTGATTTAATTGGTCTAGGGTGGAGCCTGGACATTGGAATTTTATAAAAGCTCCCCAGGGAATTGCACCTGGGTTGAGATCATCAGTCTTCATCATGCAGAGTCTTACAGACTCTGGTAAGGAGTTCGAACTTTAGTTGAATGACAGTACGAAGCCAATCGATGGTTTGAACTGGAGGAGTCACACGATCTGACATGTCCTTGAGAGGCTCGCTTTGGGCACAGGTGGTTCAGTTGACAAATGATGGTGGGTTGGACTACGGCGGTATCAGTGAAGATGGTACGAAGAAATTGCTTTGGGGATACATTCTGGAGGTTGCAATGTCAAGATGGATCGGGCTTGTGATGTGAGGCAAAAGGACATCAAGGGTTGCCTAAGCGTTGACCTGAGTCTGTTCAGGTGGTGGGTGGTGGTGCCATCACAGAGCTGGGAGAGAAACAGGTGTGAGCGGACAGGGACTAACCGGGTGTATTGATTGCAGTGAAAGCCTCAGGCTGTCTTCTCTCTAGACTTAGGTAATGTACATACAGACAACCAAATAAGATGGACCAAAATATTCCGGTAAACCCTGTTTCTATAGGGCTGGGTTTTCTTTCTTTTTTTTTTTTATGATCTTTTTTTTTTAACTTTTTTATTGATTATGCCATTACAGTTCTCCCATTGCCCCCTTCGTTCCCCTCCACCCTGCCATCCCCCTCCCATCCACACTCCCCCTCTTTAGTTCTTGTCCATGTATCATAAGTTCTTTAG
>PVKM010031815.1:0-16674 GCA_004027735.1 Carollia perspicillata | reverse complement strand
TTTGTGACTTCCTCCGTACTCCCAAATGGAAATACCGCTGTTAAGCATCCCCCGTCGAGCCCTGGCTGGTGTGACTCAGTGGACAGAGCGGGCACCTCCCCTTCCTCCTTCGTCACAGCTGCGGCCTTGTGTCTGCTTGCCGATTAATTAACGCCCACCTTTCTGTCCCGCTCCCTGAGGGCAGACAGTGGGTCTGTCTGGTTCACTGTTGTATTCTCAGTGCCTCGCACAGTGCCGGGCACACAGTAAATTAGTTCATGGCGAGTGGGCAGCCAGCCTGTGCGGAGGTGGCAGGCCAGTGCCCTTTGCAGGAGGCTGCTTGGTTTCTCTCGTGTCTCGGGATCCCCAGCTGCCCTCTCCTTGCATCTGCACGCCTGACCACCCCCTCCTCTCTCCCTGGAGGTGTGCTGAGGCTCCTGGAACACGGGGAGGAGTACGTGTTCACCCTGCCCAGTGCCTACGCGCGCTCCATCCTCACTGTCCCCTGGGTGGAGCTCGGAGGAAAAGTCAGCATCAGCTGCGCCAAGACGGGGTACTCAGCAACCGTGACCTTCCACACGAAGCCTTTCTACGGAGGCAAAGTGCACAGGTAGGAGGCAGCTGGGGAGCCTTTGTTGTGGTCGCGTCACCATGCCCTGCGTGCTTTTCTCCATCAGAAATGGGGTTCCAGTCATGGGATGAATTGAAAAACGAGAGAAAGTTTCGAACAGACCTTTTTGAAAGCAGGCTTCTTCTCCCCCCTCACGTGGCAGCTGTTGTGTTTTAGGCCCTCCCCATGTAAATCCTCAGTGAGCCCCTTTGGTGATTGTTAGCAGAACACCGGAGAGAAAAGACGCTTCCCTTTGGTACAGTCAGCTCCCCCTTCTGAGGCCACAGCCCGTTTCCCTGATCGGAGGCGATGCGATCTGAGAGCTGCCTGTTCTTGTTAAGTTGGCTCCTTTAAATCGCCTGAGTCCCGTGTCCTCTGTGAGATCAGGGGCTTCCCCCGCCTCCCTTTAGGAGCTGGGGGAGCACAAGCCTAAGAAATCGAAGGCGAGGTCTGCTGTTGGCAGTGGTGCCACGTTGGTTTTATTGCTCCAGTTGTAAAACTTTCTCCTTCAGAGCAGAGCACAGTAGAAACAAGCTCCTCCCACCTTTGCCCTTTCTCTTGGAAACTGTTCTGTACTGTGTTAATGGGAGGCCCTCCGAGTGTCTGTTGCCCGGGAAAGCGGACACCCTCAGTGGCCGTTTGGGATGCGGACACACCGGCTCACACGCTGACCACGTGCAGGCACTTCTGCCCAGGGCCACCCCTCATACCCAAGTTGGTAGCTTGAAATCAGCAGCGGTGGGGCCCCACAGAAATACGCAAATGCTACCAATTGGGTGTTTTCTCTCCTGGAGGTTGTTAAACCTTGACCTGCACACCACTAAGGCCCTTCCCCTGGGTGCAGCCTGAAGTCTCCGGATGCTGCCTGGGAGCCTTTGCGCACCACTTAGGAACCCAGGCTGTGTTGAGGCTCAGGCAGAAAGCTCCAAGCCTGCCTTTGAAAACTAAATTCAGCCTGAGCTGGGCCGTCAGGAAGAAATGAGCTTGCCTAGTACACTTGGCTGCTTGGAGCTGGATTCCCTCTTTCCGAGTCCTTCAAGCTTCAGAATCTGCAAGCTTCAAGGCAGAGAGGAGCCAGGATCTGCTGTCACCCAGAGCCCGAGACCTAGAGCTCCCTCAGGCCAGGGGGCTGCAAAGGTGCTTTCACGGCCGGCCTGAAGGTGGCCCCGCTGAGCCGCTGCCGTGAGTAGGAAGGTGCAGACACGAGGCCAAGCACGAGGTTAGGTTTTTTGCTCAGCCTTCATGAGGCTGGCCTGTTAACTGGTCTGTAGATTTGATTCACCTCCCACCAGTTCACCAGCTTTTTTCTTTTTTTGTTCGAGGGTATTAGATCACATTGTGTAAGCTAGTCTTTGAGCAAAACACTAAAAAACAATTCCTCTCCATGCCACCCCATGAAAAATACATCTCTAATTGTGAGTCTGCCTTTTGAAGTCAGTCTCGGTGTTTTGCTCACGGCACAAACTGTGTTCGTTTGGTTCATTCACTCAGGGTCACCGCAGAAGTGAAGCACAACCCAACCAACACCATTGTCTGTAAGGCCCACGGGGAGTGGAACGGCACCTTAGAGTTCACCTACAACAACGGAGAGACCAAAGTCATTGACACGACCGCGCTGCCCGTGTGCCCTAAGAAGATCAGGCCTCTGGAGAAGCAGGGGCCCATGGAGTCCAGGTGGGGGTCAGGCTGTTTCTGTCCGGCTTATTGTCCTCAGCACTCGACCCAAGGGACAGGGAGGAAGCCTTCGGAGGGTCAGCTAATGGAAACGGGCCGGGCATCCTGCTCTGACTTGTTGAGGTATTCGAATTTACCTGCATCACGTAACAGTGGATCCTTCGTAGCTTTCAGTGTGGTGTTCGGTCCTCGGCGGTGGAACGTGAGTCGGCAGCAGCCTTTCGATGCCTGTCCTCTGGGCACTGAGAGTGTCACTGCTCTGTTGCTTTAATTACAAAGTTAAATACAGAGTTGCTAGTAATCAAAGAACTAGTGAAGCAACGAGATACCTTTTTTTCCTTTTTCTTTTTCTTACCCAATTAGCAACATCATTAAAAAAGAAACTTCAGTGCTGGCAAGGGTGTGATCAAATTGACACTGTGGACCCTGAGCTCAGAGTAGGAATGTGTGAGGTTTAGCTGTAAGGACCAGTAGCTTTAAACTCATTAATTCAGTTTAATCTTGGGCTTCACTTCTGGGAATCTAGTCTAGGGGAAAATTCTTAACTTCAGGAAATTGTGTAATGTAACATTGACTAAAGAATTAAAAGAAAAAGCAACCACCTGCCTGTTCAGGGGGAGGAAAGTGGTTCAGTGCACAACATCTGATCAGGTCGCCTGTCCACTCCAGGGCACGAATGCAATGCAGCCACTTCTAGTGGCGTTTATGCAGCCACACAGGCACACTCTTTGTGGAATAGGCCACTTTGATTGTTTTTAATCCTCGCCCAGGGATATGTTCATTGATTTTAGAGAGGAAGGAAGAGGAGAAATAGAAACATGGATTGGTTGCTTCCCATACAGGCCCCAACTGAGGATCGAACCCGCAGCCACGGCATGTGCCCTGACCGGGAATCGAACCTGCAACTTTTTGGGGTATGGGACTACACTCCAACCAACGGAACCCACCCAGCCAGAGCTGCTGTTTTGATTTTTTAATCCAAGAGGTCAGCAAACTGTGGCCTCAGGGCGAAATCTAGCCTATGGCTGATATTTGTAAAATTGTATGGGAACATAGGTTTGATTATCATTTACCTCTGCTACAATGGCAATGGAGTAGTTGTGACCGAAACCCTAGTGCCTGCCAAGCCTAACATGTTTGCTGTCTGGCCCGTTTCAGAATGTATTTGCCGACTCCTGTTCTTACCTAAAAGCAGAATACTGCTCTTTAGAAATGTGATACAGAACGACAGTGACATTACAGATGGCTCTGTGAAAGGGTTTGCCTTAGCAAGGCGAGTTTGTCACCAGTGGGAATACAACAGTGGGTATAAACAGTGCGTTCTGACTGAGTTGAATGAAACCAGGGCCTCACTACCCCTGGCGCCTCTGCCTCCTTGTGGGATTAGCACACTCGCCTTCTTCTATTTATTCAAGGACAGTGGGCATGACCTTCTGTGTCCAAATGGAGGGCATGAACTTGCACCACTGGCTTTCTCAGCTCAGCCTATTGGACGATTGTAGCGGGACAAGGGACAGGCTGTGACAGGGCAGGAAGCCATCCCCTTGCCCACGCTGCCTCCAACGAAGCCTTCCCACGGTCAGGGACCCTGAGCTGGTCGCCTGTGTTGCTCCTCCAGGGATATGGAGCAAGGCAGCGGCTCCTCCCTGAGACTCTCTGCTGCTTTGCGTAGCCAGGGGAACTCAGAATTCAGCCTGGGGTGGGGAGAGGGTCTGGTACCGGAGGAAGACACACAGCTCGCCTCTGTGGACCTTACTGAAACATGGTGCTAAACTACAGGGAAAACGAGCCCCGCCCACCTTGTTTTCCCCAGGGGAAACAGCCCGGCAAGGTGGCACGGCAGGTCCAGGAGCTCCTTTGCTGCGCAGAACACTGGAGCCCGCTCACCCAGAGGAATCCCAGGCATGGCCAGGTGGGCCAGCGGTTAGACCGGGTGTCCTAGCCCTCACCGAGGTGGTGCTAGCCCTGGTGAGACCTCTGGTCCCCACTTGCCCCCTTGGAGGGGAGACCACTGTCCCATCAGGGGGAGAGTGAAGATTTTTAGATAGACAGACAGACAGACAGACAGACAGTTTGCCCACACCTGTGCAATTGCTGACAATGCCCAGAATTTGGTCTGAGTAGAGTTCTGCCTTGGCCAGAGCCCTCGGGGCCCTGCTGGGTGAAGGCAGAGCCAGCGGCACCAGCCACGCCCTGTCCCAGCCACGCCCTGTCCCAGCCATGCACCACTCTCCGGCCCTTTGCTATGACGACCTCTCCTTCTCAGGGAGGGTGCCCCTGGACTTCCCGCTTTTCTCACTGCCCTGCTCCCTCCTGAATCTTCTTCACCTTTCTGGGTTTTTTTCGAAGTTTAGTCTTTCCCAGATGAGCCCCTAACCCCTCCCCATCAGTCCCTACCCTCAGAGAATGATCTTGGTTGGGTTCTTGTGTGTCTGGCCAGAGCTCTCTGTCTGGGGCCAGTTCTTGTCCCAGTAACCCCCTCTCCAGTCCTTGGGGGTCTCTGCCTTCTAAACTTGGGGCCACTATCTTGTGGTGAGGCGTGTCATGGGAGGCCCTGCTCTTGCACGCACCACCCCCCTACCCTGGATGTCCATGCGCCCAGCCCCTCGATACACATGAGATGTGTACTGAGGGTGCAGGTGATCGAGACTGACAAGACCCAGCCCCCAGGTCCTCCGTTTCCTTCCCTCACCTCCCTGAACTGCTTTGGCCAGGCGTTTTCCCTCTGAAGTCAGCTCGCAGGGCACAGCAGAAAGAGCAGGAGCTGGGAGGCTCCTCGGCCTGGCTTTGTATCCCACTTCGAAGTTTCTCCTGCTGTCTAACCACAGCTGGAGCATCACCCTCCCTGGGCCTCTGTGTGGCAGGACTCCCGGCGGGCAGGTGGGCAGGCTGAGCTGGCCGCAGAAGCTCACCTCTTGCCAGCTCCTCAATTCTGACGCCCCCCGCTCCCCCAAGCAGGGTCTGGCTGTTTCATCCCGATCCTGCCAGCACTCAAAGCTTCCTGCTAAGGCACCCGCAATGTGGACAGGGTCAGGGTGCCCTGTGGTGGGCGTGCTCGCTGGCCGAGGATCTAATTAATTGCATCAGAGAGTTCCTTCAATGTGAAATCTTTTGTCCCGACGTGTCGAAGTGAGGAAGTGCGTGGGTCCTGCTCTACCTTAGTTCCTTCCCTCACCTTCTAGAACAAGTGTGCGAATCAGAGATGGCCCTGGGAAATTCCTGAGGTGGGAAACTGCACATAAGATAGGAGCCAATCTAGGCCGCCTTCTACAGTGAATGAGTGTGGCTCCCGTGCAGATGTGGGGGAGACGACAGAGCCTGAAGCATAAACACCCTCCGCCCCCCCAAATACACACACACTCATCCTGGTCTGTAACTCCTAATACTGGGTTCCCCTGGGGGAAACCAAGTGCTCCTATTCTTCAGCTTGCTGACCTTGGACAAGTCACTTTACCTTATATGGACCTATTTCCTCCCTTTTAAAATAGGGATGATAATACAATATCTGTTATTATTGGGTTGTTGTAATTAAATGAGTTTACATGTAAAATGCTTAGAAATATGGTTAACACTATGTAAGTATCCATGGTTTGTAGTAAGATTACTATTACCACTGGATTCAATCCCTACGCAGTCTGAGTCCTCAGAGAGCCATGATGGTCAGGACAAGAGGCGAGTTTACAGCCCAGGCTTGGGGCCGGGTAGCCCTGGGTTCAAGTCCCACCTGGGTCTGGGCCTCTCTGAGGCACCTGGAATGAGCTACTTCTCCAGGCCTGCCCAGATGTCCCCTTCCCTGCTCTGGTCCCTCCTTGCTGAGGATGGCCGTCCTTGAGCCCGTTGGCCCTGGCTAACCACTTCCTCTCCTCCACGTGTCCCCAGGAACCTCTGGCGGGAGGTGACTCGGTACCTGCGACTGGGGGACATTGACGCTGCCACGGAGCAGAAGCGGCACCTGGAGGAGAAGCAGCGGGTGGAGGAACGGAAGCGGGAGAGCCTCCGCACCCCGTGGCAGCCCAAGTATTTCATCCAGGAGGTAACTGCCACCTGTTTGGGGCACTCGTCCTGCGTGAGGGGCAGATGTCTTTGTCTGGCTAATGCGGTGGTTTGGACAGACGACGACAGGGTGCCGGAGGTCCTGGGAAGGTTCTGGCTCCAGCTCGGGGCCAGGTCATCCTGTGGGCAAACTGAGCGCCTGACACTGGCCCTCCGACAGCCCCCGTCAGAAAAGCACAGGAGCCTGCCAGGGAGGGCAAGGAACGGGGCTGCAGATCTGGATGCTGCCCTGGTCATTTAAAAAAACAACAAAAACCCCTCACAACCCCTGCTACTCTGTCATCAGCTCCAAGTCACTGAAGCACCTCGGAGCCCCTCTCCACACCCGGGTGGGCCAGAGCCCTCGCGGCTAGAACCGCCGCCCTTTCAGAGCTCTGCCTCCGGTGGCTGAGTGGGACGGACACGCCGGGGCAGGCTAGCCCGAGTCCTGTGCCTGCCTGCTGCTGCTGCTGCCACCCAGGAAAGTGACACTGGAAGGCAGAAATAAAGTCCAAGGCTGCCCATCCAGTGGGCCGTGGGCAAGGCACTAGGTGCTCAGTTGAGGCCCTTGTGCTCTTAAAGGTGGTCCGTGGAGCAGTCGGGAAGCATTCTGAGACCAGAACTAGACACGACACAAGTGAGCGTAGAAGCTGGTTTTGAAGGCGGGCCCTCAGGAGCCTGGCAGCTTCAGTGAGAAACAGGCCGGTGGGGCCTGGGGGGTGGGCACGAGTCTGTATGTTCAGGGGGCTGGGTGCCACCTTACCTGCAGATGACCACAGGCTGACTGTTCCCTATTCACAAGCCAGAAATCTGAATCTGTGTGAGAAATCCGATATTAGTGTGGTGTGACGGGATTCGGAAAAGTTGAAATGGGCTTTCTTGGCTCAGGGGCTGCTCATGCCTGACTTGTGCCACAAGGAAGGGCTCTTCTGTGGGGCTGGAAGGCCGTGGGTGAGTTAGCAACCTCGGGGTGGATTCTGGTCGGGAGCAGGAAGCAGCTGCTGTTCCCCCAGAGGCAGGCTTTGCAGCTCAGGTCTGGAGACTCCCAGGCTGGATTCTGGTTCAGACGGAAAGCCTGGTTAGGGAGACTCTGCCCTTACGAGACTGAGTGGGAACCCTGTCTGGAAGCCTGGCCCCAGCCAGGTGACTCTATTATTAGGGTCCCCCAGAGAAACACAGCAGAATCAGAACCAACAGGAGACAGAAATACAGGTAGGTTCATTATGAGGAATTGGCTCATGAGAGTGTGGAGGCTGAAAATCCCCAGGACCTGTCATTTGCAATGCAAGCTGGAGACCCCTAGGAGGCGGACAGTGTAAATCCCTGTCCCAATTCAAGGAGACATAATAAAAAAAAAAGGTGAATCCCTCCCTCCATCCTTTTTTTCGGGCCTTCAACAGAGTGGACAATGTTTACCTACACTGGGGAGGCAGTCCCCTTTGATGAATCGACCAAGCAAATGCTCATTTCATCCACAAACACCCACACAGACGCACACGGGTATGTGTAATCTGAGCACCTGTGCCTGCCAAGTGGCCATAGAAAAGGAACTCTCAGAGTCCTTCCGGGGTCGTTCTGTGAAGTGGATCTGGTCTCGGAGACAAGAAGTTGCACATTAAAAACAGAATGACAACAAAAGAACACATACTGCTGTTCCCGCTGGGGTTAATAAAAGCCAGTGTGCTCCTAACAGAAGGCTTGCGGATGCGTAGAGAATGAGTCACCCCAACACCGGAACTGTCACCCTTCAGTGTATGCCCTTCTGGTCCAGCACCAGACTGCGCGCCTTCTTGGTCTGATGCGATTTACCTGTGACTGCCGCCTGCCGCTGGGAGCTCTCGGGCACGTCCCTGCAGGCCGGTCAGTGGCAAACAGCTCACACGCAGGCACTTGCCTTTTCTTTCCTGCCTGTTCATCCAAAGCCCTCTGTCCCCTACCCCAATGCCCTGCTGTTTAAAAGGGTTTTTGTTTTTGCCATCTTCCTTGGTGTAATCCAGCAAAGCCTCCTTCTTTTGTTATTTTGTGGGGTTTCCTCCTAAAATGCCAGGATGCGAAGATCATACGGGCTTTCGAAAGCAGCTGAGGAGGGGCAGTGAGACCACCCACGGGGCATGGCCGAGGTGTGATGGTTCTGAACAGACGCTAACAGCACTGCTTTGCGGGACAGATTTCCGTTCCGTTTCCAATCCAGCAGCGCCTGGGGTTCTTTGCGTCTCCCCTTTGCCGGCTGAGAGGCCTCCATGTAATAATGTCTCCTTTCTCTTACAGGGTGATGGCTGGGTCTACTTCAATCCCCTTTGGAAGGCACACTGATGGCGTGCAGGTGCTGAGTCCTCAGAAAGAGGCCTCTTTTGTAGGAATTAAAGTGGTACAGTATCAAGGTTCTGTTGCTACTCACTGAGACCTCTTGATATCATTCAAGAAACGGTACCTGAGAAGTTATATACTGTGAAAAATGAACCCCAGACTCTGCTACAGGACTGAGTTTATTCAAGAGCCATTTGGGGCGTGTGTGTGTGTGTACAGTGGTGTATGTGCGGACTCTTGGCACACTACACACTCACACACATGCACTATATACACATCTGCTGGGTATTACACATGTAAATACTTCACTTACTAAGATTTAAGTGGGTAATTATGGGCACCTTTTTATCAACGAGGTTTGACGTTTTCTATTTCTCGCTTTGCCAAAAATGTTTTGCACTCACAAAAGTAGTCAACTCCTGTTAAAACAAAATTGAATTGGCATCACCCAGCTGACATCCATCTGGTGGAAAATGGCTCATTCTTGGTAGGTGGCTGTCATTGCAAAATTATTGATTCCCACGTCCCTCCCCACTTCAGCATCTCATTTGTCCATTCTCCAGAAAGATAAACAGCTTATTCTGCTGAATGGGGAATGGGCAGGAAGCTATTAAAGGCTTAGCCAGAGCCTTTCAAGGTGGGAGCACCTCTGGGAGAATTGAGATGGAGGCCCATCTTGGAATTTTCCTCCTGTAGTTTCTCACGCTCAAAGAACTAGTCATACACTTTTTCCTGGACCTGCTTTTGCAGTAGAAAATAAGTCATATGGAAACTTCGCACTACTTTTATGATGAAAAAAGGGCTTTAGAAGTTAAATAAATGCATGCATATAGAATCATGCACAACCACAGCCTCAATCTTATATTTAGTTTGGGGAAAGAGAAAAGAATTTTCTGTGCTTTTTTTTTTTTTAGTGCACCTCTATTGTTTGACCCAGACTCTTCAAGAAAACCACTGTGATTAAAATAAAGCCTGCCTAAGCGTTCCATGGTTTCAGTTGACTCTCAGTCCTCAGCCTTTACAAATGAGGTCAAGACTTGACTAGAATATAAAGCAAGGGGGAAAAAAATGACACATTTGATTTTTGCTCAATGCTTCATTTATTTTTTACTGTGCTACTCTGAGAATATTTATAAAATCCAGTAGCATGAATGCTTCTCTCTAGTAATACTAATTTTGTGCCTTCTGTCTGCTTTCTTAAGACCAATTGTTCACACTTGTAGATATTAGACAAATATATTTCAATGAAATACTACACCTGTGTCTGTTTTATCTTTAGGGATTAAAAATTTGTTGGAAATGGTGGCTCTAAATGAGCTCAGATTTTATTGATTATTGTTAATTTGATGTGAACAACAACCATATTTACATCAAAACAGTGTTTCAAATACAATGAAAACTCTACCAGATAAACATTTGTGGATATTTTATGACAAGTTCGTAAGGACATTTAACTCATACCTAGTGAATATTTTATTTTGTGAGAAGTTAATACTGGGCAAAGTAGTGATACAGGTGTGGTTAGGTGCACAGTCTTAAAACACCTGGGAGAATAAAGTGTTTGGAAGTATCTTAGTTCTGAGAGGAAAAGCAGAATAGATGCTATTTTGAAGGGACAAAAATCCTCAATGAGAAGAATGAAAAGTAATCACTGGTGTCTTTAGATTTTCCAGCCTTCAAAATATAAACCATCTGGTAAGTAAAACATGGAGAAGGCTTGCTTTTCTTTTTTGGGGGGGGGGCAGTGGTGGTAAGTGGGTGGGCTGACTGATTTTTAAAAAGTTGTGAATATTCACAAAAAACATATTACAGTTCCAAGGATAATTATAAGCACCCATATACCTACTTTTTAAGCAAAGAAACCCGTTCATCAGTAGCTTAAAAGCCGTGTTTGTAGCCCTACAAAATCGTACCCCCTCCTTGACTCCAGGGGCAGCACCACCATCCTGACTCCCGGAGCAAGTCACCCTCTTGGGTTCTGCTTTTATCTCCATATACGCCCCGTGTTTTTCTCAAGGGCGTGCTAGGTTTTGCCTATTTGGGGACTTCATAGAAATGGAATCATCATAATTTACTTGTTTGAGCTAATATTGTGAACAGATCAATCCATGTTGTCATGTGCTCTTTGTTGATTTTCATATTCTCTTCACCCATCAGACAGTAACTCCCATTCCACCCCAGTACCTGAAACTGTTAGCAATCACTGTTCTATTTTGTTTTTATAAACTTGACTAAATACACCCCACATGAGGATACTATACTTATTTTGTGCCTGGCTAATTTCACTTAGCATGCGTCCCAGGTTCATCAGAATTTCCTTCCTTTTTAAGGCTGAGTAATACATCCCATTGTATGTGAATATACCTCTCACATTATTTACCCATCACAAACATTTGGGTTTGAACGCTCCCCTACTGTGAGTGCTGCTGCTGTGAACCCGGTAGAGCAAGTATCCGAGTCCCTTTTGAGTTCTTTTGGGGATGTATGCCCAGACGTGGAAGTACTGTATCAGATGAAGAGTCCATGTTTCATTTTTTGAGGATCTGCCAGTTTCCCACAGTGACTATACCATTTTGCAATTCCACTAGTAATGCACAAGGGTTTGAATTTTTCCATTCTTTTCTGCTTTTGTTTGTAAAAATCATTTTGATGGGTGCGAAGCACAATCTTACTGTGGTTTTGACCTGCCTTTTCCTGATGATTAGTGGTGGTATCTTCTGCTTATTTCCCATTTGTACACCTTCGGAGGAATGTCTTTCCAAGTTCCTGGCTAATTTTCTAATTGGGTTGTTTTATGTATTGAGTTGTAGAAGTTCTTTATACATTCTGGAAGTTAATTCTTTATAAATGTTTTATAAATATTCTCCCATTCCTTGGGTTGCCTTTTCACTGTTGATGGTATCCTTTGATGTACAAGTATTTAATTTTGATGACATCCAATTTGTTTTTTTGTAGCTTGTGTCCCCACTTTTTTTCCTTAGCCTTTTTGTCAATTTTGTTAACCTTTTTGAAGAACCAACTTGTGGTTTCATTGGTTTTCTCTATTTTTCTATTTGTCTCAGCTTTAATATTTCATTACTTCCTTCTGCTAGTTTTGGATTTACTGTTTGTTTTTTCAGTCCCAAACCGATTCAGAGTTCGGTGACTTGAGACCTTTACAAATGTTAGGCATTTACAGCTACTGTATACTTCTTAGCACTGCTTTGGCAGCATCCCCTGCATTTTGGTTTTTATTTTCATTTATTTGAAGATAGTTCTAATATGTCTTATTTCCTCTTTGACCCATTTAAATAGTGTTACTTAATTTCTATATATTTGTCGATTTTCTGAGTTTTCCTTCTGCTGTTGTTTTCTGGTTTCACTGCATTGGTTGGAAGAGATACTTTGTATGATTTTAGTCTTAAAATTCACTGACTTCTTTGGGGGCTACCATATGGTCAAGTCCTAGAGAGTGTTCCATGCACACCGGAGAAAAATGTTTCTGCTGTTGTTGGAAACTATACATATATTAAGTCCAGGTGGCCTATGTTGTTGTTTAATCCATTATTGATACTGGGACACTGTAGTCTATGATTATAAAAATATTTTTTCCCTTAAGTTTTTGTGTGTTTGCTTCACATATTCTGGAGCTGTTTGATGCATGTAAGTTTGTAAGTTAGTTCTCAGCAAATTGATTCTTTCACCAATATGTAATGTCCTTACATCCTTTAAGTCTTTGCTTTAAAGTTTATTTTGGCTGATATCAGAATAGACAACCTTGTTCTCTTTCTCTGTCCTTTCACTTTCAATGTATCTGTCCTTGGAACTAAAGTGAGCCTTGTATGGACGGTTCATAGCTAGATCCTGGTTTTAAATTCATAATTTATTTATTTTGCCAATTTAAATTTGTCTTTTGATTGGGGAATTTCATCCACTTACATTAAAAGCAATTAGTGATAAGGACTTGTGTCATTTCATTTGCTTTTTGTATGCCTTAAAAGCTCCCCCCCCCACCCCTGATTTCATCCATTATGGTCTTTGTATTTAGTTGATTGTTTTTTGTGGCGATGCATTTTCAGTCCCTTCTCATTTCCTTCATCTATACTGTGCATGCAATGGTGGTCCCATAACATTATAATGGAGTTGAAAACTTCCGGTAACTTAGTAACATTCTGGCCTTGTAATGTCATGGTACAACACATCACTGATGTGAACAAACCTAGTGCCCTGCAGTTGTGTAAAAGGACAGCACATGACAATAAAAGATTGTTGCTGTTTATATATTTATAATACTACTTTATTTTTATCGTATTTTTTCCATATCATTATTTTAGAGTGTACTTTCTCTACTGAAAAAAATGTTTAAGCACAGTCTTGCTTGCACTCAGACTCACTCGTTCTGGGATCCAGCACTGGGGAAGTAGCTAGATCAGCACCAAGGACATCCAGAAACACACTGCACTGACCAGCTAGTGCGAGGACTGGAGTCCGGGGAGCTGTCCGGGATGGAAGTGCTGGCAGGCACCACTGTTTGGTGAGCCCTCACCCCATTCAACAACCCACAGTCACAGGTGCCAAATCTCTGCTCTCATTAACCTAACACGTTTGCCTGTCTCTGGTGACTCTATCAGGCTCCATCCCACCCAACTTGCAAACCTAGTCCAAGCCACTTCCAGCTGTTTCCCATATAAGCAGCCTGACCGGGTTCATGCTGCTGACTTGCCTAAAATCTCTCAAAAGTCCACCAACCAAGCAAGCAACAGCTGCTCTTACACGCCCTGTACCTCTTGCTAAGCAGCCCCAAGCCCAGCACAAGTGGCTGGCCCGAACTCTCATCATCTCATCATGGTGCCCACAAAGGGTCGCAGGCTTGGTACTAGTGGCAGCTGGCCTCAGTTCACAGCAAGCAACTCCAAGCTCAACTGCAAATCACTCTGTAGATCCCACCAGGTGGCCTTGTGCTTGGCACAAGATGGCTGAGTGTGGCCCGCACCAGAGCCCCTCCTAATAGCTTCCAGAACCAACACCCCTAAGGGCTGACCTCCGACCACATTAGAGCACCGCCAACTTTAACAAACCCAGAAGAATTGCTAAGATATGGAGATGTGTATCTTCAACTGCATTAGCTTCTGCTGAACAGTTTTCCAGAGTGATTTTTGACGGTTTAAATTCCCACTGGCAATGTATGGGAGTTTGCTTATACACATCCTAACCCTAATTTACACATCTTAGCTAACCTTGTAGGTATGTTCCTTTTCAGATATTTGCCATTTACATTTCTTATGTTAGGAAAACACAAGAGATTTTGATTAATCCTTAAGAGTTTACATATTCTGAATATTAACTGTGTAGATTGTAGGAGGGGTAACCATGCATCTTTCTTTGCCTATGACCTGTAGTTGAGCCCGTGGTCCCAGGTTAAAAGACCACTGACCAAGGTGTTAAACTCGCATTACCTGATTTGAAGGCAATGTGGTACTGGTGTGAGGACACACTAATTAAACAGAGAATTCAAAAGAGATCAGCACATTATTTTCCACAGTGGTGCCAATTAAATGAAATATTAAGTCTTTTCAACAAATAGTGCTGGCTAACTTGAATTAAAAAAAAAAAACCCTACACTTGACAATTACCAAAGATGTGAACTGGTGAGTCTCCCACTCAAACAGGTCTCTCATTTATATTCCTGTAAACCGGGGGCGGCATCAGCTTCGCGGTTGCCTTCGTAATTTTAGGGCCGTATAAATGTAACTACTCTGTAACAGGTAAGCGAGAGCTCGGTGCCACCGCCTGGCAGAAGCAAGGTGCCGGGCTGGATTCGGCCCGTGCGCCTAGTGTTTGCCACCTGTGCCGTAAACCATTTACAAAAGTAGACTGAGGCGGGATGGGGGGCGGGAATAAACTCTAGAATTAAGAAATGGGGCAACCAACTCCATGGATGGGTGTAATTCTTGATTAGTGGTAACTGGTGAGTGAGTCGGCAGGAAACACAGGCAGGAGTGACAGGAGGAGGAGGGTGCAGCCGGCAGAGGGCTGATCATGTTGATCTCAGACCAGAGGAGAGCAGAGAGGAATGAGACAGAGGCAGTATTTAAGAGATGACTGATAATTGTTAAAATAATGAAAACCAAAGAGTTACCACGTTAAAAGCTCAACAAATCCAATGCGGGACACCTCACAGAATGAAAGATACACCACGCAAACATCTTAAGAATGTTAACACAACAATCAAAACAGGCTTTAACAAAACAAAACAAAACAAACAAAAAAAGCATTACTAAAAATAAAATGACATTTTCCAAAAAAGTTCCAAATGTATATATACCTAATAATATGGGTTTCCAAACATAAAAAGAAAAAACTCAGTTCAAGGAGGAATGAGCAAGTCTAAACTAGTACATGATGACGGTATAGTCTCAGCAAATAACAGAACGAGCCTCAGGGATATGGACTCACAGGATCACAGAGCAAATTTAACCATTTTCAAAGGATTACAATCAGAATGTCTAAAATGCATTTAAGGTAGAAATTGATAATAAAAGGATAACTAGAAATCACCATATTTGAATCAAGAAATACACATCAAAAACCCATCGCTGAAAGAAGGAAGCACAATGGAATTGAAAATACGCATTAACTAAATGACAGTGCACCTCAAAAGTTGTGAGAATGGAACTTAAACTATGCTTGGTGTAAATTCATAACTTTAAATTCCTATGTCAGGAAAAAGAAGAAATCAACACACTTAAAAAGAACACTTCTTCAAGGAAATTAACACAAATTGATAAAATAAAAATGACACTGTAGAAAGTGTCAAAACCATAAGATGGTCTTTGAAAGGAAAAAAGCTAACAAAACTGACTGTGAAAGACAGTGAGGAGCAAGGTAATGAGGGAGAGGAGAAACAAAAACGGAGGCAAGAAGAAGAAAAAAATCTCAGGAATGAAGAGAACAGCACTCTAAAATCTTCAGACATTAAAATAGTCATTAAGTGATATTAGCAACAATTTTACATTAATCTATTTGAAAATTTAAATGAACAGATTCCTTAAGAAAACACCATAACTGATGACAAAAACCAAACAATCTTGTGTCTGTAAAGTAACTGAATCTGTAATTTAAAATCTTTGCACTTAGGGCACAAATGGTTTACACCAGCAAATTCTATCAAATATTGATCATTATTCCAGGAATACAAATTTAGTTTAAACTGTCAACAAAAAGTCTCTGTTAATTCACTATATTAATACGGGAGAAAAACTACAATCCTCTCAATAAATGAAGAAAAATCACTTAAAACTCATAGCAACCGGGAAAATATATTCTCAATCCGATCAAAGATTATCTGTAGAAAATCTATAGTAAACATAAAGGAAAAACACCAAAAGTTTCCCATGTGAGAGAAGGAGTAAGACAAGGGTTTCCATTTCTGTGCAGTATTTATTATACTGCATGTCCTAACCAGGAGGGTCCAACCTTTTGGTGTCTCTGGGTCACTTTTGGAAGAATTGTTTTGGGTTACACATTAAATATGTTGTGACACATAGTCACAAAAACCCTCAAATGTTTAAAGTGAATTTACAATTTTGTGTTGGGCTGCATTCACAGCCATCCTGGGCTACGTGCGGCCCGTGGCTATCAGCTAAAGCAAGAAAATTAAATGTATAAACTTTAGAAAGGAAACTGCCATTTTTCTCCAATTAGGATGGCATATGTTTATAATGAAAATAATCTGAAGTTATTAAAAATGAGTTTAACATTGTTGAGTACAATTTCAACATGTAAAACCAAGTTTTCTATATACTGACAACTGAAAAATAAAATTTTGTAAGACAGTACTTATCAAAAAACATATTCCTTCTAATAAAACTTATGAAAATATGCAAGATCCATTTAAAAACTAATTAAAGGTGACCTAGTCCTACATAAATGGATATCCCATATGCATAGACAGAAGACTCAATATTTTAAAGGTGCTAATTTTCCCAATATAGTTTCAATGCCAAATCAAAAGCCTGAAAAGCTTTCTTTTTCTTGGTGTTACTGACAATTTGTTTTTAAAATTTATATGAAAAAACAAAGGGCCATAAAAA
>PVKM010031814.1:0-16666 GCA_004027735.1 Carollia perspicillata | reverse complement strand
ACATCTGCTTCTGTAATGAGCTTGCTTGCTTTTTCATAAAAACCCTAGCTGTGAGCGGTGGGGGCACGACTCTCATTTGCAGCTCTAAGGAGCACTGTGTCTCCGGACACGTTCGGAGAGTTCGCCCCTGCGCAGGTAAAACTTTGGCCAATAAAGTAACATCTTTGAAACCCTGAAAGTCTCCGACATTTGTTCTCGCGGTTGGTGGATGTAACATTTATGATGGCCATTCTTATTGGTGTGAAGTGGTATCTCACTGTGGTTATAATTTGCAGCTCTCTGATAGCTAGCCATACTGAGCATCTTTTCTAAAAATTATTTTTAAATCAACTATTATTTTTGGAGACCAAGGTCTCCCCAGGAATGATTTTTCTTAATAACTAAACACAGGCTTGCCTCTTTTTAGCTTAGACATTTCCTCCATAGGCCTCATATTTTTAATGTTTTTTTAACTTACTAAATAGTGTACACATTTAGAGGACAATGTGTTTTCTCCCCTTTAAAAGTACAGACACAGCTACCATGTCTGAGAGGTTATGCTACTGACTAATATTATCAAAAGAAATTACATGTTGTGAATCCTGAGAAAGAAGACACCTAGTAAGAAGGGCTCCTGGTGGCCCACTGGGCTCAAAACAACAACAACAACACAGAGCCTAGCAACCATTTCTACATAGGGGCCTCTCACACAAACTGCACTTCAGGGAAAAGCCTGCACTGAACTTCCTACCTTCACTCCCCCTTATAAAGGGCTTCCTGGAATCATATTTCAACCAATATGACTAAGGTTTTCCCAGTCCAAACTGGAGCTGCACAGCTCCAACCAAAAAGAGCAGCTCTATTCTGACCAATCAGGACAGTGTCTTTTGGACCAAACTGCAAGGATTTGGAGTCCTCATTTGCATGAGGTCAGACCAACTAAGGATCAGGGGCAGGAACTTCTGTACATGTGAACCAGTTTCCCTCTGGCTCTGAGAGCATACTTTTCCTTTCCACTGAAGGCTAAAGACTGTGTCCCTGGCTGAGCTGAAACACCAAAGGTATCTTGCAGGAGCAGAAAGGAGCAGACCAGCATGGCACAGAACAAAGAAGACTGGCACAGAGCAAAGAAGGGAAGACCAGTGAGAAGCAGAGCAGAGCTATGTAGCTGGAAAGGGTCCTAGACCCAAGGCCACATGGCCACAGGTCCCAAGGCTGCCTCACAGCTGTGTTGTTTGCACAACCATGCTGTATCATAGTTAAGCTGTTTTGAACTGAATAAAGTTTCCTTCTTCAACTGCATCCAAAATTGGTAATTCCTGTTGGCATTGAATTGGTGCCAATGACCATTGGTTGACAATGTGTAAACTACTTAAAACAATGACTGAGACAGAACAAATATTCTGGAAATGTTAGCTATTATAATTATATAACAGACAAAAGCCAAGGAGGGGGAGCTATTTTTGTCAGTTTGAGCTGTCTTGTGGAAACTAAATGTATCATTAAAAATAATAATAAGGGTTCAAAGGTAACTCTGAGCTCTAGGTTGGGGCCAACTGCTCCTAAGCCATTTAATCTCCCCCTCTTGGGTCACTGTGCTCTTACAGGCAATATGATGCTCCTTGATCAAATGTGTTGATGTGTGTACCTTGTTGTGAAGGGTGTGCCCATGCAATACTCCAACTCTAGTTAACGATATGCATGCTGAAGTGTTTAGGGTGAACTGATATCTGAAACTTTGAACTGTATTTAAAATTAGATGGATGGATAGAGGGATGACAAATAGAGGTGTGTGACAAAAACAGAGTATATGTTCACCGTGGTGGGCATCTGGCTATTCACTGTACAATTCTCCCAATTTTTATATTAGAAAATTTTCCATGGTAAAACTTTGGGAGGAAAAGAATTAAGGTAGATTCAATCATTTGTTATCTTTAAATGTAATGTTACCCCAGCTTATTCAACTTTCGAGATTCTACTTTGTAAAAGGAAATTTACTAAAGTTCTAACCAAAGAAGAATACATAGTAGAAAGCTAATTCCTTTGTGGTATATTTCTCTACTAGCATGGCGGGATGGTAATTACTTGCAGACACATTCTTCTCCCCATTACATTGTGCTGAGGGAGGGCAGAGGGTACAATACATTCATTTGATGAGCCCTAGTATGGTCTGTGGTGGGCACTTAATTAATTGTGGTAAGAGTAGGTTTTGGAGCCAGACAATGGTTGAGACTTGGGTTTTGCAACTTCCTGGCTATATAACCTTGGGCAAATTACCCACCAGCAGTGAGCTTCTTTGTTCCCATACATATAAGGGGGTAATCACCATTTTAATGTTATGAGGGTTCAATGACATGTGGGTAAAGCACAGTAACTGGCTCCTGAAAGAGCTTAAAAAATTGTCACTGTTACCTAAGATGGAGTCACACCTGAGTCATTGGGATCTTGCAGAACTACTAGGGACCAAAATTCCAACAGGAGCATTAGGTAGCCACTTTTCATCTTCATTGAGACCATGGTATCTTGTCAACCTATTTCCAGGACAGACCTCACTTGCCTGCTCCTTTTGAAGTTCGCTTTATCTGCACCTCCCTGTCATTTACAATGTGACTCCTTGAGAGTGACCACTCTGAGCATGGGCCCTGACCAGTTGCATCTCCCTTCCTGGGGAGCTCAGGTCCTGAAATCACAATCTGCATCTTATAGGATCACCAGCATAATCAACTTTGAGAAGCCCTAGTTTACATAAGATGGGTTTTCTGATGACTCCCATTTACCCATCAATAATAAATCTCACTTGTCTTTACCAGAGCTACCACCAGTCCTTTATTTTTTATCTACTTATTGCCCCTAATCTCTTCCTTCTGCTCCTCACTGCTATGTTGTTATTGTTTTATTTAAATCCGATTATGATGCTCTCAGTCTTGCTTAACTATAAATATGGTAAAAAATTAACTTATTAAGTGACAATTAGCTTTGTGAAAGTATCAATATATGGGCACATGGATGCAGTATTTAAATAAAAATTAATATACCAATAAAGTTCCTTTTCTCAGCAATTAAGTTTTGTGTTTTGATGATCTCATAAGTTCACAAATATGCAGGATTGAATCTGGATACCTCAGCCAGGCAAATAAAAGTTCATGGAGACCCAATTTTCCTTAGCAGACTTGCCTCTGCCACTCCCCACGTCATGCTCCATTCTCTGTCTTTTTAGCTCTCTGCACCTCTTAATAGCTCCAGTGACATTGTGATCAGGAGTTTGCACATTCATCTCTCATCTCCACCTGGAAGTATTGTATTTTCTCTTTTAAAATTGCATCCTATTTAAATACCTAGTGCCAACTGGAAAATATGGAAGGAGTGCTGACATCAGAAAGTCATAGCTTTGTAACCATAACAAAACAGATCATTGGGTCAATTGTCAAATTGGAATATGGGTGGCAGGTTATGTAAAAGCATTGCATTGGTGTTAAATTCACTGAACCAGGTAACTACTGTGGTAAACACTGACATATCTAAGCACCTGTGGTGTGTGCCACCTACAGATGGTTCAGGAAAAAAAGTATATGTATAAAATGAAAAATATAAAAAATATATATAAATTGGGAGGAAATGTGGAGAGGCAGAGGGAGAAGGAGAGAGAGAGATTGAGAGAGATGAAGAGAAAGCTTGCTCACCTGGGCAAATAAGAGAACCTGGAGCAAAATGTTAGCAATAGGTAAATCTGGGTAAAGTGTGTATAGTTGTTCTGAGTACTCCTTTGTCAACTTTCTGTAAGTTTAAAATTATTTTGAAATAAAAAAAATCAAAAGTTTAAAAAAGTTTTTTTATTTTTTAAATTTTTTTCAACAGTTTTTATTGTTGTTCAAGTACAGTTTTCTGCCTTTCCCCCACCACTCCCCATAAAAAAGAACTGTATTTTTTGAACCATAAGATGCACCTAGGTTTTAGAGAAAAATAGGAAAAAAATTTTGAAGCAAAAAATGTAAAATATTCAATAACATACATAACATAATATTGCACCAATGTAAATGTAAAAAGAACTCAACAGCAGCATTAACAACCATTATTACTCCCAAAGTGTGTGTGGGGGGAGGGGAGTGTTTCTTATAGTCTGCAAAATATGGTATTTCTTTCCAAATTAAAAAATTCTACTCATTGACATGTTTCTCTAAACAAATCACAACTATCAGGAACAAAAGTGCAATAAAACTTATAAAAAAACACCTGGTTACAGGCTGGAAATTAGAGGGGAATGTGAAAGCAGCTGTTGGGAACCACTCTGCCTGGTTTCAGAAGCTGTAATGCCCTGTGCTTAAGGCTGAGACCAAGGCCTAAAAGACTTTGGAACCATAGGCCACTAAGGAGACAAAGCATATCTCTGGCAGGGGCTCAGCCTCTTCCCCCTTTACTTTACCCTGCTTGGCCCTGAGCCTGACTAGTTAGCCAATGACAGGTAAGATTCCTCAAGGGAGGGATGACCTAAGACAGGCACGGTCACGAAGGGGCCCTCAGGGAAGGACTTGGGGGGCTATATCCAAAAGGGGATGATGGACTCTCGCCCCTCGGCTTTGACACAGCCTGAGTCCTCATTCTGGCTGTAAGAAGTCTCCTAATCTCTTGGCTACCCGACTTCCCCTGCCTGACTTAAACCTGAAACAATGCCAGAGGTGGGTGCAGCCCTGTGCTGGAATGGGCAGGTTCCCTGGGGCAATCAGGCCTAAGAAAGAATGCATAAAATCCTATGAAATCTACTTTGCTAATACCTTCAATTTATATATATAAAATAAAAAATTATATATATATACATATATATAAAAATTATATATATATGTGTATACACACACACACACTTTTATTTTTTTTATTTTAATTATTGTTCAAGTACAGTTTCCTGCCTTTTACTCCCATCCCAGCCCAGGGTTTAATCTCAACTTAAATGATAAGGATCCAAGCATAGAATGAGTTTGTTTCCCCAAATTTTATGGCCCTTTAGCTATCTGACCCTGACTCAAAATAAGCCCTTAGAGTTCTTCGAATGTTATCTATTGTTTGATCACTACTGCCTGACAATGATTGATGAGCTTTATATATATGCCCTGTATTCCTATGCAAATTAAACCCAATAAAAGCCCATTGAGGAACAGGCAACTGGTCCTTCTCCTTTGAGAGATAGGCTACCTTTCCTCCCCAAGCAGATCATGTCTTGGTAGACTTATTCTCATCCATGGCAGCTGGCCAGGGTGGGGTGGTGGTGCTGTGGGTGGACCCCCTCCATAAGCAGCGATAATTAACTCTAGCTAATAGGTACTGAGACCTCACTCCATATTAGGTATTCTATCCACTTCACGAGTTTTATCATTTCACTGTCTGTTTTACTTGAAATTTATTTATGACTTTGTTTCTTTTTGCTATTTTTTCTAACTTAGGTTGAAAGCTTTGTTTATTTTCTTACTTTTTTGTACTTTCAGTAATAAAATCATTTAACACAGTGGATTGCTATCAACAGAATCATGGTTTTCATATAAAATATTGTTTTGTTTCTAACATAAAACAAACAACTACTGGGGCTTAAGAAAAAAAAATCTGAATTTGTTTAATGCTGTACATACCATTGAAAAAACTTCCTAAATTGCTGCTCATTGAGGGGGAAGTTTTACATGTTTTAGAATGTTAGAAAGTAAAATGATTGTTTTATTGTGGCTGTTCATCCAGGATTGAAAGTTAGCAGTCTGAATAGATTAGAATGGATCCATAGAACTGTTACATGATTAGCTAAAAGAGGTTCCCTTTTTTAGAGGTCAAAGTAAATTCTTGAGTTAAATCCTAGAAGTTTTTGGCCTGATGAGGTCATTAAAGTCCATGGCTCTTTAATAGATTTAGCTGAGGGGAGAGAGAATTCAGTTTTATTATCTTCTAAGTAAGTGTTGCTGTAAATGAAATACTTTCCATTTGCTGTCCCTCCTTTTGGTCCTTTCTTTTCTTAAAATGATGGTGTGACCACAAAAATAGCTGAATTATCAGGCTTCAGTTCTACAGCTCCACACTGTTTTCAGTGACATTCTCATTGGATTTCTTTGTTGTTGTATTTTTGTTAGTCACTTCAATTCCCTTTTGGTATAGAATCACCTGTGATTTCAACTGATACCTTGGTAGCTATCAGTTGGTAGCTCTGTTGAAGTATTTAATATTCTGGTAACAATACACATGACAGCAGCAACAATTAGGAATAAGGATAAAAATAGCCTAACTAACATTTGTAGAGGATCCTTCAGCCAACTTCCTATTTAGCCAAATCACATCATGTAAAAGAAAATTTGACAGTTGTGTTTTTTCTACCTGAGATAATCAATTGACTTGTTCTTGAACTTTATCATTCATGAGTATTTATCCAAATACAAACAAAAGTAATAGCCAACACACAAATTCCAGATTGTTCAGTCCATAAACATCCCAAAGCAATTCCTTGTCCAGCATCTTTGCAGCAAATGATTTAAAGCTGTTCTGTTGAGTTTGTATAGTAGACACTGATTTCATGGTCACAATTGGCATCAAAGGGACAGGTGTCACATGTATCTTACTCAGTGCAAGCACTCAAAACCTAGGGAGAAACCTGGACACAAAGCAATGGAAACCAGTTATCTCCAATGCCTCCTGGTAAGTCTGTACTTCAACAGTCACAATGATGAGAGATGATTAAGTCATTTGAGGTCTCGGCAAGTATAGTCATATTAAACCAAATAATGACATAAAAACATTCCTCAGGGGTAGACTTCATCCTGTCTCTAAAACCAGCATTGTGTGGTGATCACACCTTGGCATGAATATCTCAAGCCAGGAAGGGTACAGCCAGAGTAAATTTGGTACATTCTATAAATGTATTTATCAGATATCAGGAAGTCAGTATCATAAAATATGCCTAAGGTTAGAATTTAAAGGTGTAATTAATTCAACCTGGACATTAAATATTATGTATTATTAGTTATGTCCTATAATTTAACATGAACACAATTATGTATAACAAGGTTTTATGGAAAAGCTAAAATACTGTATATTTGAAATATTCATGTTGTATTTTCAAGGAAGAGTAATACCAACCGCATACCTTTAAAACTTTTAATTCATTAAATGAACTTATTTACCTCAAACTGTTATTAAGTATCCTATTGTATTTACTTGTGAGGTATATTTTTTGTGATTAAAAACATAAATTAACTTTTTAAATGGATAAATCTTATCACAATAGCTGATGATTTTTTAACTAGAATATCCTAATAAAAAGTACTTACCTCATTGGTATTACAGAGAAAGTGTGACAAATCCAATGCTTACTTACAGTTCCTTATGCAGCTATGACCTTAATAATCTTTTCCGCTCAATTTTATTGAGGCATAATTAGTATACAGAAAACTGCATATAATTAATGAATACAATTTGGTGAGTTTGGACCTATGTACACACTTATGTTACTATTGTAAAGGAAAAGCAAGCCATTTTTTTAGTAACTCCCAAGTAGCAACCTAGTTCTCACTTCCTACTTCTGTAAAACTGCTTGGGCTGCTAAGTCAAGATAGGGACCCTTAACCCCTTATCACTCACCCCCCTGCCTTAGTGCCCACACCCCACCTGGCTGACTCACTCCCACATTCAGCTTCTGTAATCTGCTTGCAACACTTCCCGCCACAGCTTTCGCACCACAGTCTGATAGTATATAGGAAAACTTACTCCCCATGTTCGGGGCCCAGAATTTGGAGGCTATCTCCTCTGGGTCTGTATGCATTAATAAAGCGCTCACTCCGTTGACCCCACATTGTGTCAGAGTCCGTTTTTCCGCAACACTATCACCACAACTAGGTAATAAATACATTCATCATCTCCAAAAGCTTCCCTGTGTCCTGTGTGTGATTGTATGTAACATGAGATTTACCCTCCTGACAAATTTTTAAATATGTAATACCTTATTGTTGACTATAAGCTCTATATTATTTGGCAGATCTCTGGAACTTACTCATCTTATATAACTGTAAATTTATACGCATTGAACAACTCCCCATATTGCCCTTCCCCAGCATCCTGGTAATCATCATTCTATTGTCGACCACTATATTTTTGACTACTTTAAATGCCTCAAATAAGAGAATCCATACAGTATTTGTCCTTCTGCGACTGGGACTGGTTTATTTCACATAGCATAATATTTTCCTGGTTCATCTATGCTGAGAGGAGTTTTGGTTTGGAAAATCGAATTCCTGCTTACAGGTAAAGAAAAGGCAGTGACTGTACGATTTGGTTTAAGGTGCCATTTCAGAAATCAGAACTAAACTGTGAGGGAAGCCCAGAATGTGGCATAAAGGACCTTCTGAAGATAAAACCCTAACCAATGGAAAAGGGGATGAGTAGAGAAAGGGAGGCACAAATTAGCAAGACAGCGCAGTAACTCTACTTCTTGTTGGGTGGATAAAAATCTCCCCAACTTGAAAGAAGAATATCTAGGAAGAGAATTCAGCCTGAAAAACAGGCCTGAAATGTAAACACACACACACACCCCCCTATTCTCAACTGTACCAAAAAACCCCCAGGCTCTCCTAAGGGGTTGGGGGTGGGGCACATAAAAAAGGACACTGTTTTTGTCAAGCCCAATCCAAAGGCAAAGGTCAGCTCTGCCTGTGGCAACTGGTCCACCCTTTGCGTTTTCTGCATTTAAGCTGCTCAGTGGGTTAGATTTTAAGTTGTAAGGGAAGCCATTGTTACCTAGTGAGGCCAGACTACTGTAGTTATCCAGCATCACCTCCTTGTATAGGTTCTTCTGTGCAGGACTCCATAGCCTCCACAGCCTCCACATTTCCTGAAATACACAGTCACATTCCTAAAGGCCACAAAAGCCTTCTGTACCAAACACAGCTCTCCTCACAATGTTGCCAGCTTTGGTCATGGCTCAAAGTAAGGGAGCAAGGAGGCTGCCTCAAAGAAGGGAAGGAAAATATCTAGATCCTACTGCTTATATTACAAAACCATTAACTTGACCAACCTGGAGAGGGCAAGCACTTGCCAATGATCATATAACCGATTGGGACGAAATGTTCCAAGCTAAATGGTCTCTATTGAACCAGCATGATTTGTCTAGTCTAGGCCCTGTTCTGGTTATTATGAGGTTTACAAGCAAAAATAGAGTTTCTAACCTATTTTTCTTAAAAGATTTTTATTTATTTATTTTTAGAGAAAGAGGAAGGGACAGAAACATTGATGTAAGAGAGAAACATTGATTGGTTGCCTCTCTTTTGTTCCCCTACGGGGAATGAGCCCACAACCCAAGCATGTGCCCTGTTAGGGAATGGAACCAGCGAACTTTCCCTTCACAGGACAGAGCCACCCTGGTCAGGGCTAAAGATGCCTTAAATATAGGAAAATTACTAAAGATAGAATATATGGTCATAGTCTTTCTCAGTTTTAGGATTTTGGAGTTAGTTGACCTACTATATTTCGCTGTGTATAATGCTCACTATTTTGCCTAAATTTTTGTGAAAAAATAAGAATTCCCCGTATACATGGGTAGATGTTGGGAACCACTCTGCCTGGTTTCAGGAGTTGTGACCACCCCCCATGGCTAAGGCTGAGTGAGCAACCTCTGGACTGTGAGCCACTAAGAAAACAAAGCTTATCTCCCTGGCACGAGTGCTGACTCTGCCATTTCTAGCCCCCAACACTTGGTTGGTTAGTTAGAGACTATGGGTACGACCCCTCAGAAGAGAGGCAACCCAAACAAGACACGATCATGTGGGTGGCCATCAAGAAAGGACTCATGGGCTGCAGCAAAGTGAGGGCAAAGGACCCTCACTCCCCTGCCTATTTTGACATAGCTTGAGTCCCCTTTCTGTCTGGGAGAAGCGGTTCCTGGCTCTAATACACTTAAGCCTGAATCTATGATGGGGAGGGGGTGCAGCCCTCTGCCGGCTAGAGTGAGTTCTGGGTGATTGGGCATAAGAAAGAATTCGTAAAGTCCTGTGAAGCCTGCTTTACTAAGAGTGCTTTCATTCATACTATAAAGGTCTGGGCAGGAAATGAGTGTCTCCTAAAGTTTTTTGCAACCCCCTTACCTGACAGACACTGACTCAGTTTAAGCCCTTAGATTTCTTTGAAATGTTATCCATTGTTTGATCCTTGCCACCTGACATTGATTGATGAGCTTTACCTGTGTTCCTGTGTGTTACAAACCTAATAAATACCATTTGAGGTAAGGACTCAGGGCCCTTCTCCTTTGAGAAGCTGGCCACCTTTCCTCCCCAAGCAGCTGATGTCTTAGTAGCATTATGTTCATCCATGGCAGATGTGGGGGCTCTGCGGGCAGAGCCTCACCACAGGTAGTACTACTAATTCCATACCTATATAAATCTTTTTAATTCTTTTATTTATGCTTATGCATTAAAAGTGTAACTCTAGGGGCCAAGATGGAGGCATAGGTAGATACACTGTGCCTCCTCCCACAACCAAAAGAAGGACGACAACAACAAATTTAAAAACAAAACAAAACAAAAACAACCTGAACTGACAGAAAATTGAACTTATGAAAGTCTGACAACCAAGGAGTTAAAGAAGAAACATTCATCCAGACCAGCAGGAGGGGCGGAGATGGGCAGCTGGGCAGAGAGAACACTTGGCAAGGAGATAGCTGGAGGACTGGGGTGAGCAATGCAGTGGCTGGTGGAGCGGGCAGTCCCACATTCGAGTGCAGATAAACTGGGAGGAATAACTGGGTAATGAGACTGACTGCGCAACTCAGAGTTCCAGTGCAGTGAAATACAGCCTCAAAACTTCTGACTGAAAAAATATGTGGGGGTTACAGTGGCAGGAGAAACTCCCAACCTCACAGGAGGGTTCATTGGAGAGACCACAGAGTCCTAGAAAGTACACAAACCTACTCTCCTGAGAATCAGCACCAGAAGGGCCCAATTTGCTTGTGGGTAGTGGAGGACGTGACTGAAAGCTGGCAGAGAGCTGAACAAGCAGTACTGTTCCCTCTCAGACCCTTCCCTCACATACTATGCCACAATGTAGTGACCATGGGTTGACCTGCCCTGGCGAATACCTAAGGCTCCACCCCTTAGTACATAACAGGAGTGCCTAGGCAAAAAATAAAAAATAAAAATAAATAAAAATAAAAGAAAGAAAGAGAGAAAAGAAAAGGGAAAAAAAAAGGCCCAAATGAAAAAACAGATCAAACTCCAGAAAAAATACAACTAAGTGATCAAGAGATAGCCAACCTGTCACATGCACAGTTCAAAACACTGGTAATCGGGATGCTCAAAGAAATGATTGAGTATGGTTGCCAAATAGAGGAAAAAGTGAAGGCTGTGAAAAGTGAAATAAAGGAAAATGTACAGGGAACCAACTGTGACAGGAAGGAAACCAGGACTCAAATCAATGGTTTGGGCCAGAAGGAAGAAATAAACATTCAACCAGAACAGAATGAAGAAACAAAAATTCAGAAAAATGAGGAGAGGCTTAGGAACCTCATAAAGAACCTCCAGGGCAAACTTTAAACGTTCAAAAATCCGAATTATAGGGGTGCCAGAAGGAGAAGAGGAAGAGCAAGAAATTGAAAACTTATTTGAAAATATAATGACAGAGAACTTCCCCAATCTGGCAAAGGAAATAGACTTCCAGGAAGCTCAGAGAGTCCCAAAGAAGTTGGACCCAAGGAAGCACACACCAAGGCACATCAATTAAATTACTCAAGATGAAAGATAAGGAGAGAATCCTAAAAGCAGCAAGAGAAAAGGAGAGAGTTACCTATAAAGGAGTTCCCATAAGGCTATCAGCTGATTTCTCAAACAAAACCTTGCAGGCAAGAAGGGGCTGGAAAGAAGTATTCAAAGTCATGAAAGGCAAGGACCTTCACCGAAGATTACTCTATCCAGCAAAACTATAATTTAGAATGGAAGGGCATATAAAGTGCTTCCCAGATAAGGTCAAGTCAAAGGTGTTCATCATCACCAAGCCCTTATTACATGAAATGTTAAAGGGACTTATCTAAGTAAAAGAAGATAAAAAATAGGAACAGTAAAATGACAATAAACTCAGAACTATCAACAACTAAATCTAAAAAAAAAAAACACAACAACTAAGCAAACGACTAGGACAGGAACAGAATCACAGTAATGGAGATCACTTGGAGGGTTATCAGCAGGGAGGGGGAGTGTGGGAATGGGGAAAAAGGTACAGGGAATAAGTAGCATAAATGGTAGGTAGAATATAGACAAGGGGAGGTTAAGAATAGTATAGGAAATGTAGAAGCCAAAGAATTCATATGCATGACCCATGGACATGAACTAAGTGTGGGGGTAAGGCGGTTGGGGGCAGTATGCAAGAAGGGGAATAAAGGGAGAAAATGGGACAACTGTAATAGTATAATCAATAAAATACAATAAAAAATGTAACTCTAGAAAGCAATAACAATATCCATATGTTCAAAAATAAATGCTAAAATTCTTTTATAATATGAAAAACAAGTATTTAAATATAAATAAATAATTGAATTAAAAAATTAGAACAAAAGATTTTTTAATGAAATTCTGGGCCAAAAACATGGGTGCACATTATACATGGGAGTGCATTATAGACAGCAAAATATGGTAACTGTATTAGCTTCAAGGATCTGAGCCCCTGAATTTGATTAAATCTTTGCTACCTAGTGTGTTCTGAGTATAAGCTTAGTCAGTATCATCTGGAAGCTTGTTAGAAATGCTGATGCTTGGGCTCCATCCCAGGCATGCGGATTCAGAATCTGTATGTTTTCAAGATCTCAGGTGATATGCATGCATTTCAGTAAAAGCAAAAACTAACCAACAACTGAACTGATTTTCTAAAGCAGGTTTTCCTCTACATTATCATATGTCACTTTCCTTTCTTGGGGTGGAAGTAGCTTTGTTATGAATAATAAATGCCAGGGCCCTCCCCCAAACTCATAATCTCTTGGACGTGGTGTTCAGGCACTGTATTTTTAAAAGCTTCCAGTACACAGCTGCTGTGTTTCTTGCTGACCTCTGGTTCGGCTTTGCTTCTTTTTCTTCAGAGTGATTAGTGAATCCACTGCCATAAGGGCGAAGACAAGATCCTCATAAATATCCTTATCATAGGCCATGTGGACTCTGGCAAGTCCACCACCACTGGGCACCTTATCTACAAGTATGGGGTTATCAATAAAGAACCATCAAGAAGTTCAAGAAGGAGGCAGCAGAGATGAGCAAGAGCTTCTTCAAGTGTGTCTGGGTGCTGGACAAACAAGGCAGAGAGAGAGTGTGGCATCACCATGGACATCTCCCTGTGGAAGTTTGAGACCAGCAAATACTACACCATCATCAATACAATCTTCACAGTGAAATGTTTTTTAATTACATAAAGAAATTTAAAACAAAAATAAATAAAGGCTTTCAGGTGTAGCCAGGTTCAGAGGAATCTCAAGAAGTCACCACAGGATAGAGATCAGGGAAGGTTTCATGAAAGAGAGCTGGGAATTTGGTCTGAAGGATTGATAGGGTTTAGAAGAGTCAGTCAGGGAAGCAAGCAAGGTATTCCGGATGGGGTGTGGAGTGGGGCAGAGTGGGGTGGAAAGTTCTATAGGGAAGGAGGAGATGGAGAAAGAAGCAAGAAGGAATATTTTTAGAAAGCAGGCAATCTAGATTTCTATGTGGAAACTCTTAATTATTAAATGATGTGAAACACGAGGCTGGCTAAGCCAAACATCTGTATGCCACATGTGTATAGCTAGATGACATCCTCACTTATATGCATGGAAAATCAGCCAGTGCAACACCATTTGCTACTTAAAACCGTCGTCACAGTGGCTCAGACCGGGAGACTGGTTTTTCTCTAACTTTTCTCACCCATTGCCCTCACTAGAGCTCAGCTAGGCCCTTATCTTGGAAGTCTCCCTTGGTCTGTATTACCAGGACCCTTAGACCCCTGCATTTCACATACAATACAGCACTCATCACTGGACATTTAAACACGGACGCCTCTGCGCTGTTACTCTGAACCCCTGTGGGTCAACAGCTAATTTTTAGGCAAATGACTGAGTTAGTTGGGGCTGTGAGAGAGGTCGTGAGACGGTTCTAAGTAAAACTAGGCACTCATCCATGGCCAGGGCTGAATTGAATTCACTACAAACAAGGCAGTCTAGGGGTAAGAGGGAATGGATTCATCCTGGGAGAGGTAAGAAGAAATTTTAGGAAAAAATTCTCGTCTCTTCCTGGTTCTCTGGGACACGTAGAAATTTTCTTGGTCTTCCTAGAGAAAAGGTAAGTTTCAGAAAACCTACCTAAATAAGGTAAACAGAAGTGAGAGGATGCCCTCCCACAAATCAAATGGGGCTTACTCTCCAGCTCCCCAGTTTGAGGTGTCCGGGATGCCACTAGCGCAGCCCTGTTCTCAACCAGAGCTCTCCCAAAAGATCCAGACGGCCAAGTCGACAACGGGTTCAGCCCGTTCCTATTCGCTCGGAGAGAAGTGAGTTTCCTCATAATTTTGCGGACTCCAACAGAGGAAAAAGGTCTTAGGGTACCCCCAATGGAGTGTTCCGGTTGAGGATGTGTGCTCAGACTCCGGGTCTGATTTGCTCGGTTGAACCCCCTCTCCCAGCTTCGTCCTCGCCAGGGGTTTAATGGAGTTAAAAAGATACGCAAATTGGAGGAGACCACAACTGTCCGGCGCTCAAGGGATACCTGACACAGCTCCGTAATCTGCAGCAGGAGCAGGGAAAACTCACCGCCGAACTACCGCAGACCCCTGTCAATCCCCGAATCCTAAACGCAGCCTCCTTCTTACGTCATTTCTGTGCGCCGAGGGTCCGGCCCCCGTACTAGATGCGGAAGTCATTTCAGGCACCGCTGGGGAGTGAAGTCTTTAGAGCGAAGGGGTTAGAGAAGCGCTGCAGGCACGACGGAAAGCTGTACCCATGGGCCCGTACATGTTTTAAGAAAAAAGACGGGGAATCCAGATGCCACAGTGGTCATTCTACTGTGACCGAACAAAGTTACCCAGAGACAGCTCCCTCAGAGGCCACTGGGAGCCATTGGCCGTCTGCGCGCCGCCGGTTGCGCCAAGCATCCTGGGAGGTGTGGTCCCCGCGACACACCGCGGATTTTGGGTAGTGTAGTCTCGCCGCGCTGCTGGAGTCGCTAGATCCCCAGCTGGTGGCTGGATTGACCCCTTGTTCTTTGGTGGCGCTAGTGAGTGAGGCTCCCGCGGCACCTTTACCTCAGCCGTGCCCCTGCTCAGCAAGGTAGGTCTAAAAGGCTTGTCTGTGGCCTGGGGGTGAGGATGGTGCAGATGGCGAGGCGAGGAGGTAGTGGTGGGGATTCGCTGTCTTGGCTCAGGCCGTGCTCTACCGGATGTTTTATTTGGGGGTCTGGGCGCGCATCGTCAACCTGGGTGAAGCTCAGCCTTGAAGCCCAGTGGTGGTGGGTGCTGGGCTTCGGCATTTCATGGTAGGGTTCCTGTGTGTTGGGACATGTTCGGCCTTGGCCGAAATAGCGATGTCAGGAGAGAAGGGGGGCTCCTTATGTCACAAGTCCCGGGGTTTTGAGGAACTGAGTAAGTAGGCTACCTCCCTGTTGTCTTCATGTGGTGGAGTGAGGCCTTCCACTGGGGTTTTGCTGGGCAGCACCACTACCCCTCTGCTTTGCTGAGACGGGGTGAGGGGTTGGCAGGCTTGGTCAAACATCCCTGGCTTGGACCATGTGTTAGAATGGTCATTTTGGCGCCTTATCAGGGTCTCAATTTGGCAGGTTGCCCCCGAGTTCAAGCCTTGAAGGAAGAAGTGGGGCTGGGGCCCACTGGGCCAGTTTGTCAAAGATCCAGAGGACTGTCACTGACCACAGGAATCACAGATTCCCACATCTCACTGTGGCTAGGCTTTGGGATTTTAAGTTTCATTTTAACTTTTTATTACTGAGAAATTTAAGACAGAAGTAGATAGAACTCCATAGACTCGTCACCCAGATTCAATGCTTATCACCTCGTGACCACTCCTGATTTCATTTCACACTGATACACTGAGGACCCTTACAACCCATAGTGGTTGCTTATCACTCTCCTGTTGGAGAGCATGGCCTCCACAGCCAAATTTCATCCAGGCTCTGTCACTTTACAGCTGTGTCCCCTTGGTCAAGAGGCTGACCTCAATGTGCCTCAATTTTCTTATCTGTAAAATGAAGATAATAAGTCATACTTCATTGGGTTGTGAGGATAGGAGGAGGTAAAACTTGTACGGTGCCTGGAACAGTCTCTTATGTACTAAGTGCCAGATAGGTATTAACTTACTTAAGAGCAGTGGTGAGAGAAGATCGGGTCAGGGTCAGTGTCAGTAGCATATCTGGGCAGGCAGTGTTCACAGCCCACATATCAGCTCTGTCCCCAGCAGGCCGCCCTCAGTCTTTTCTAATGTGACAAGTCCATTCCTAGTGCTTTTAAGGAAGAGGTTGAACCCCCTTCCTATCCTATCTTGCCCTATCCTATCTTGAGGGTTTTCAGAGACTCTCTTGAACCTTTTGGTTCTTGTTCTGCCCCACTACAGCTCCTGCCTACCTAGAGAAGATTGTCTAGTGGGCAAAGGAAGGACTCCCGGGCTCCTGACAGCTCAGCTTCAGGTAGGTTCCTACTTACCGTTTGCATGCTGAACTGCTGGTGG
>PVKM010031813.1:0-16671 GCA_004027735.1 Carollia perspicillata | reverse complement strand
CCGGAACTCTGTTTGGTCAGGTCAAAAACTTCCCGGGCGACCCTCTCAGCGAAGGGCCTCTCGGCTTCTCTAGACTGTGCGGGTCACCCTCCTAACCCGCACCCTTTTCCCAAGCACCTCACAAGAACCCACTGCTCACTTTTGGGAATCTCGCCAGAGAGTTGTTAAAGCCATCATTACGATGCAAATACTGTAAACTCAAAATTAAATAAATTGCACTAAAAACAAAGGTATGAAGGCTTAAAACTCATCATTTCTGAATGATTTTTAGTGTGCTTTAGTGTTCCCTTTGCTCGTGAGGTCCCTGGCATCTGTTTTGTGTGTCTGGGAGGAGCGGCCTACCGACGGTGTGCTAGTGCACATTTCTTCCCAAGGCTGCACTCAGCAGCGTGGCATTGGTGGCACGCAAGTGGCCGTGGGGGATACTTACACCATGAAAGCAGGCAAATCCTACAAATCGGAGCTTGATTTCTTCTCTTCATGGCTAAGAAAGTGATGGAGAAAATGTCAATAATACAGATTAAATGTGAAAGTATGTGCGTCTTTAGCGCTTAACATCGTATAAACAGCAGCAAAAACTGAGCGAATATTCATCCAGCACTTGGCTCCGCAGGAGGCACTAGGGTCAGTGACAGACGAGTGACGTGCTGACGTGCATCTTCGCTGACGCACTTTTGTCTTTTTAATGTGAAAGAAAATATCTAACAATAGTCATATCGAAACTACATTCCCTTATGAGCAGGTTGGTTATGAGTGTCTGAAGTTGAAGAAATAGCAACAAAAGCATGCTGTGAGAAGCCATTTGCCTGTTTGTTATTATCTGTAAATTCTGTGCCATACGTCTTTCACGTCAGTACGCTTTATAAGAAGTGTACGTTATACGTGTGTATATGTACGTCTCACACACACCCAGTTTCCCAGCCCCGCCCCAGCAGGTTGTTAAACATTGACGCGCACACGCCCTCTCAGCTTTCATCACCCCTGAGTTTGGACCTAGGCCCTCACTCCTCCAGGCCTGTTCCCACACCCCAGGCCCTCTGCAGAACAATGCTTGCTGATACGCCCATCAATGCGCTGCAACGGATTGTCTGTCAAATGTCCTCAGAGAATGGGAGGAAATCCTTTGCATTTAGAAGCCTGGGGAGCACTCCGCTGCTCCCCTCCAGGAGGGCACTCGCACTGGTTGGACGCTCTATTCACCCCTCACCGTGAGCATCACAGGCCTTCACATTCTTGGGCAGCTCAGAAGGGGATCAGCACCTTCCCATTAGACCCGAATCTGACTGAGCTCTATGGGAAACAATGCCGAGGAGATCCAGGGTGCTGTGCTTCCAGAGCCCTCATTTTCTTAACAAATAGCCTCCTTCTAAAAGTCCCCCGCCATTTGAATAGTTAAAAAAAATATATGTGCACGTTTCTTTTATTACACTAGTAATTAACTGGTGATGACTACTGTTCATCAATTCACTTTAAATTTCACTGGGATATCGAGTTTGGTTTTGGAATTCCAGCAGAAGACCACTCTATTGACTCCACAGGAGAATAAAAGCGCTGTCTTAGCAGAAACTTTTTTCAAAAGGAAGTCTCCTAATTCTTCCCCGGGCCACCGTGAAAACAAGTGTGATTAAAGTGATTGCTGCTCTCCAAACCCAGCGAAGCGCAGTGGAGTCTATAATCTTCACCAGAAGCATACCACCGAGCGAGGGAGTTGTTTTCTTTAACTTAACAAACCCTCCCACTCAGGATACCCTGTCAGAAAGGACTTCCTGTAATTCTCCAGGAACAGGCAAAAGAAGAAAATTCACAGAATTTCAGTTTCTGAAAATATACAATGCAACTCAATTACACTTCTTCACATTCTTAATCTTGGCAACAATCTTTGGTACCCGAGTTCTTCATTTTCTTTCTCACCCTCTCGATGGTATTTACATCATCCCTCCCTCAGTTTAGGTCTTAATTCTAGGACTGCAACCTTCACCAATGTTTTTTATCACCATAGATGGAGAATACTGCAACCTCGATCAATACTTTGACTAATCAGTTCAGTCCACACAAGGAGTCCTTTCAGCTAGTACCTGAAGAGTAAACCTCCGACGGCAAAGCAAGTTCTTACAAGACAGTGAGCTGAAGGAGGCGGCGAACCATATTGGTTTTCGGGTGTTTCCTGATGCCACCATGGATGACTGACATCCTATGACGATTAGTGTCTTGAGGAGTTGCCTCCCCAGAAGAAACTGCTTCCGACTCTGTTGGTAAACAGCCCTTGCTAGGATGAGATGTGTGTTGGAAATGCTCAGTCGTTAATCACACACGAGCGTCTGATATTTATTTGTACTTAAGCAGGACAACCCACCAGGTGTTAAACATTTTAGATGTGCTTTTTTCCTTTAGAGAAGACATCCCAACACTCAAGCACTTTTCCGATAATGCAACCCTCAATTTTAGCTGGGTATGTGGCTGCCCAAAATTAAGATGCCATCTCTCAGGGCAACAAGATGGAAGGAGCTGGAGTTCCTAGGAGGGGAGAGCTACCTACTGGCCTGGGACCTACTCAGAGCTGTGAGTCCCACTTCTCCCCCACACTTTGAGATGAACCCCCCCCCCAATCCAAGCACCACATGTACTGTGAGTGTGAGATCTGGGGCCAGTCTGTGGGCACAGATTTCGATACTGCCGTAGATTAGCTGGCTGTCTTTGGATAAGTTATCCAACCATGTTTACATCACAGCATTGTCATCTATGAAATGGGGATGACTGAACGTATTCGAAGTGCCTGTGAGCACAAAATTAGTAAATAGGTGCAAAGCCCGGACTCGTCAGTGCTCAGGCAGTGCTAGCTGTCATTCCCACGGCGGCCGCTGCCACTGGAGCCATCGGGCCAGGGCGTGTTACTCTTCGGTACAGCAGGAAACGACAGGATAGGCGGTACACGGAACCCGGGAGGCGAAGGGCCATAACCATCACCCCAGACCCCTGCACTTCCTGCCATTCTCCCCATCGCCGGTCCCTCGAGACCCCGCCCCTTCCAATCACCTTGTTCCCTCTGTAGAATTTCCACTCCATTCCTTCCAGCAGACTTCACCCACTGTAATGCCTCCCTGGTCTGATTCTTCTCACAAGAACGTCTACCCTATGGGTATTTACATTGCTGTGTTTCCTGTTGTAAGAATCCAAGTAAGTACACATGACAAGCGTCCCCCTGGGGACAGGGGCTGCGAGGCAGGAGAAAGGGATACAGTGCAGATGCCAGCTCCCAGAGGAGGGCAGGAGGCCCGGCAGGAGCAAGCAGAGAACTCGGGACTGCACTTTGGGGCTGGTCTGAGCGGAGGGGGCACAGACGTCTACCACGGAAAGGCCGGAGGAGTCCGGCGCAAAGCTGTCAGAGTTGGCTGCCGCACTTCGAAGCCCTCGGTGTTGTGTGGAGAGGGACTGAGCTTTCCTGGGGCTGCAGGTGACCCAAAGCTTCATCCACCGCAAATCCCGGGCTGATTTGCCTCAGAGCAAGCACGGTCCTGGAAACAGAGGACAAGGCCTTCCACTTATGAAATCGAGAAGGCATTTCCGTGTGCCAGACGAACATGTCTGCACTTATTATGAGAAATGATCTGCCAGTGTGTCATTGACAAGACGAGCTGTGACCTCAGAATTTATTAGGGAGCCCAGTGTGCCTGACAGTAATCTTACTTCGATAGGAATCTAAAGTGTAAACCAGTCTTTCGTTCAGGTTAGCACAAAACCTGATTTTCATGTAACTATTGTTCTCCAGTGTTTACTCAAAAGAGAGGGTGAAACTATAAGGATTTCCTTAAATCTCATTATTAGCAGTAAAAGCTCTTTGAATTAACCCTCACAAGGGCAGCACCCTGCCTAGCAGTGAAACCACGATGTGGCTTCCCCATTCCACGGTAGACCACAGCAACAGTGAGAAGCCCTGGAGGCCCCACCTGGAGAGACAGAGTCAGGCGGAGAGGCTGGGAGGCCTGGGGGTCGGGCACTGCCGCAGAAAGCCAGCTTCTATTCGGTAGCCCCTGGCCGCCCCCCACCCCCCCACCCACCACCCCGTCAAACCTTGGGGGCCTTCTCCCCTGTGTGGAGATTGCCAACAATGGTGGCTTGGCAACAAGGGAGAGACCACAGTTGCCCATTAAACAGCTGCCAAAGGCCAAGCTCTGTGAGACAGTTTATCCACTATTTTTCCATGTTCATAACAAACAATCCTATAGAGTACTTATCATTTCTGCCCATTCTATGGTTGAAGAAAGAGCTAGGAAGTAGTACAGTTCATATGAAAAAGAATATCACTCAGCTCTAAAAGCATGAACCACGTGATTTTTATTTCCTGTTCAAGAAGCGGGAGGAGAGGAGGAATTTCTGACCCCTCGGAGGCCAGAGAGGCAGGCTCAAAGGCAGCCCGTTCCCTGCTGGAACTCTGAAGGCGCCCGCTCATTACGAGACGCTGGTGTTGGTGCTGTTGTACCTGTGAACCTTGGACAGAGCTAGGCCTCAGCTGCGTCATGAGTCAAGTGGGCTTTCTGTTATTAGCTCAAACTCACAATCACCACTTGTAATATTTTCATGGAGTTCTCTTTCAAGAATAAGACTTAAGAATACGACCTATCCACTCATCAGTGCAGGGCCCAGTATGTAATACTTGAGATGCAACAGTGAATAAAACAGGCAGAAGACCCTGCTCTAACAGGAAAATTAGACTGAGAAAAGGGTAAAAGCTGAATTCAGGAAGCACTGTAGTCTTCTCCAGGCATTTTAACTGTGGGGTAGTTATACAGAAGAGTGTGTCCTTATCAGCTGGAAATGCACACTGATGTAGCTGTGGGTTAAATACAATGATATCTGGATTTACCTTCAATATCCCAAGTGGGGGAGGGAACACCAATGGGGGGAAAAGATAAAACAAGATTGCCAAATGTTTAATTGTGGAATCTGGAAAATGGGTACATGGGGCACATCATACTGTTTTCTCTACTTGTGGTTTTTGGAAATTCCTTTAATCAGAGATGAATCCCTCTCTCCACGGAGCTTAGAAAGATAAACATTAATTCATGGTGTGTCAATCAGACAGATATGTATGCTATGCAGAAAAATAAGCCAAGAAAGGGAGATAGGAAATGCTCAGAGGGGGTGGATAGATGTCATATTGCCACAGGCATGCAGTCTTTATTTTCTACATATAATTTAAGAAGACCTGAGTGGATAATCAGCGTAAGGCACTAATACACACCAAGCTGAATAAAATGGTAATTAACAGGCACACAGTCTTCTAAGAAACAAGAGGTTAATTTGAGTTTTATGAAAGACATGAGTTTTAAAGAAATGTTCATGAAAACAATGGCGGGTAACACTAATACCTAACTGTCCTCTCTGGCAAAACCAGGCTGTGCTCGCATGTTAAAGGATGTTTGCGTTCCATCCCCCGTCGGAGCCCCAGAAGCAGGGGCCGTTTCCCTCCATCTGTAAAAGGCTGCCCTGAGCTTACAGAGTCTGGACAGCTTCCCCAAGGTCATGCAAGCTCTAAGTGGTGGAACCCGTTTTGAATCCAGGTGGTCCAGCTCGAGAATTGGAACGTTTGTCATATGACACCGCCTACCGTGATGGGTAAGCAGCACTCAGATAAATGATGGGTAAAAGGTTAGACATAAATAGGAAGCAGTGACTTGGTATTTCCTGAGTGTTTGCCACACACGAGAAGTTGTCTGGTGCTGTGAGTTCTGGGGAGGAACAAGGCAGATATGGGGGAGCAGCCAAGAGCAAGCTTTTCCAGGCAGGATGATCCCAGAGAGCAGACACTATGGACAAGAGGCCCAGTCAGGCCGCAAGGACCCTTCTCCAGAAGCCCAGGAGTCTGAGGGCAGGAACGGAGGAAGGAGAAGTCATTGGGCAGGTTCCCCACCTCTTCCCTTCCTGTGTACCCACCACCATCACCACCCACCCACCCACATCTACATGCCTGCCGCACCTCGGGCTGCTGATCTCATTCTGGAACATGGTGCTACCACAGGATCAGACAACCAGAACTTACCCGACTGAGAAGCAAAAAATGGTGATGGCCAAGCCGACAGTGACAGATTCAAAAAAACATTCAAGCTTTCCTCTGTGCCTGGCAGTGGATGAAAACATTGGAAATACAGTGTGAACAACACGAGGTCTCTCTGCTCATGAAGAACAGGCAAGAGACAAATACATCCTTCGTCACGTACTGGTAAATGCTACACATAAAAATGAAGTCGGGTGAGAAGGCGATGGCTTGCAAGGCCACAGAGACCATGATAGGGAAGAGTCCTCTGATAAGGGGACACTTGAGCGGGAAACTGGAAAAAGTGAGAGAGTGAGCCTTCAGTATCCGGGGGCGAATGTTGCAGGCAGAAAGCACTTTGAGGCGGGAGCTTGTCTGACACACTTGGGAACTCAGAAGCCAGCTGGCCAAGGCATAGTGAGCACATGGGGTAGGAGGCGAGATCAGAGCGAGAGGGTTGAGCAGGGCCAGAGAGGGGAGGGTCCTGGGGGCTGTTCCATGGACAGGCTTTGGACTACTCCGAGTGACACAGGAAACCACTGGAGGTGTCTGAATTAGCCGACGTATGCACGAGTTCACTTTGGCTGCTGGGAGATAGTAGGGGGGAGTGGGTCCAAGCAAGCAGGCCAGTTAGGAGCCTATTGCAGTAATCTGCAGGGAGATTACTCTATTACCTATTGCCTATTGCCTATTGCAGGGATTACCTATTGCAGGGAGAGAGGGCAGTGGACGGGGCCAAATGGGAGCAGCGAGGATGTGAGAAGTGTAGGAGGATTCTGCGTGTTTGGGGTAGAGCCTGTGGATTGGACCCGAGCTGGGGGGGATGTGACCAGAGAAACACTAAAGGCTTTCGAACTGAGCCTTTCATCTCTACCTGAAGTTCTGCCATCAACCTTCCCTTGGGGTTAAGCCATTAGAAGGGGCATTCACTGGTCAGATTTGAGTTCTAAACATAGCAATCCCTGCTGGCTCAGCAATTATTCTACTTGTCTAGGCAAGAGATAAGCATCCCCAAGGCTGGGAGGGGGCATGATGAATAAGTGAAAATGGATTGAGAACTGTTTAGGAAGTTGTTGCTAACTGATTGGACAAGGCAGGAAAGGAAAGGAAAATGGCTGGCCCTGGCGGATGAATTGTGGTGCTATGAACTAAGAATTGTATAAGGAGGGGGAAAAAACCCAACCCTAGGAAGTCAGAGGTAGGTCTGGAAATAGAGATTATGAATCCATTTCTGGGTAGGTGACTCTGAATCAATTGTGCAAAAGCCAATAGATAAATCCCAGCGGGCATGTAAATTAGAATCGGAGGCTCAGACAGGCCCGCTGCACAGTTTTCCTTTTGATTTATTTTGAAATACAATAGGGCCTCATTATTTGAGCCAAAAAATTTAAGTCAGAATATTCTAAGAATCAGAATTGCATTTCATTATTTTCAGAGAGGCATAGTCACTAAAACTAAGCTATCAGAATCCATTCTTTTTAACACAACAGGATCCTTCAAAGACTTGTCTTAATAAAATAAACTTACAAATAACAGAACAATTTTTGTACCAACACTAAACAATGCGGTTTGTCTATATTTGTCTTTTCTTCCTCAGGAAAAGGGCTAAATTCTGAATAGGAGAATAACAAATACAGACTTCTTAAACTTCTTTTTACATTTCTGAGCTCTACGTTGGTAAACTAGAATTAAGGTTTTCACCCAAATCCACACGCTAGCATTGAACACGAGACTTCTCAATTCCACTCTACAGTGGAAATAGAGAACCAGACCAAACTTCAAGGTCAACGATGTGCCCGTGAACTTGAGATTGAATGTGGCCTAATGTCCAGGTCCCGGGAGACCCACCAAAAGGTCTGAAGTGCATGCAAACTCCACATGCAAACGAAGGCCTGTTTATAGGGGTGGAGCAGGCTGATATCCTGTCTGGAAATGCACAGCAGTCACTTCACTGGCTTGGAACATTAGAAAGATTTCTTACCACTAAAATTTCTCTGATAGTTGTTTCTATTCCAGAATAAACACTGTTGGCTTTCCAATTGCACTATAAGCCAGTGAAAGGCAGGCAATGGACATAAATATTTATAGAGCACCGCATTTCCTGCAGACCCACAGAACTTCCAAAGCAAGAGCTCCTGGACTCCCCTTACAGAAAATCATTTGCACAAAAACACTGTCTAAAGACGCCTTGAGGAAGTGTTGAGTCAGAGTGCCATTGGATTGCCCCAGTGGGGTTCCTTTCTTCCTCTTTCCTTCACTCCTCCTCCTTTTTCTTTTTCCCTCCCTCCTCTTCTTCTTTCTTCTTTTTGAAATATTTCGCTACCTACTCAGAATTTCCTGTCTTCAAGTAGTGTGTGAAAACTGAGATGTTTGCCTGAATTTGTTGAAATTCAGAAAAAAATTAGTTTATTCGACCACTTGCACTCCGGAGGTCGGCAGAGTCCAATGAGGGAAGGCAGACAATAAAGATTATGAAAATGCTACATCGTGAGTGCCCGAAATGAGGACATGAGGATGTGAAGGAGCTGGAAGGAAGGGGTGCTGAGCTCTGGGAGGGCTGCTGGGGAGGCGGGCTTCTCCCCTGTGGCTCAGACAGCATCCCTCGTGGCCACGTGCTGCCTTGGTTACTTTTCTAAGAGCCACGGGACAAAGGCCGATGGGAGTTAAAGATGCAGACTGGCTGCAGGTAGGTCAAAGCAAATGAGAGTGGCCACGCTGCTTCCTCATTCCCATGAATTCCTTCTCCTGCTGCATTGCTTCGGCTGATGTTCCGGCGCCGAATCAACCTGCTTCTCACCACCTCTTCTGTAGCATCTTTCCTGCACCTGCCATGGCTTCCCAACCGCTCCACCTGAACGACAACTGGGCCTTCACGCGGAAAGTTCCTCCCCTGCGTCAAGGACAGCGGCTCTGCACTGGGCTGGTAAGCCGTGCTCAAGACCTTCCATGCTGAGAGCACTATGCAACCCAGGCCCCGCCCACCTCCCCAGCTCCATCTCCCACTTACTGCTTGTTCGCAGGCACGGGCTGCCTTTCTTTCCCTTGCCCTCACAGGCCTTATTCTTCTCTTAAGGCCTCCACACATTTTGTCTGTCTGTCTAGAACAGGGGCGTCCAGAACCCATGTTCACCGGGGGCCACATTCGCCTCCTGGTTGCCTTCGAAGGGCTGAATGTAACTTTAGGGCTGTATAAACGTCACTACTCCTTAACAGTGAAATGAGAGCTCCGTGCTGCCGCCAGGTAGAGAGACAAGGTGCCGGGCTGGATAAAACAAGGTGGAGGGCCAGATTAGGCCCGCCGGCCTTGGGGTTGCCACCTGTGGTCTAACATGTCCTTTCCTCAGACCTACTCGGGATCATGTTTTGTTACTGAAACCTTTGCGCTGTGTCACCGGCTCCCAGGGGCCCTTCTGACCACCCAGACAATTAGAGTGGCCCCGCCCCGTGCCCTCTCCCTGTCTCCTTTTCCTTAAACCACTCACTACATAGAGTCTACCCCCTCCCCAGATCTGGTCTGTTTTGTTCATCACTGTGTCCAGAGACCTTAGGAAATTATATTTGTTCAATAAACTAATTCTAATCTGAATTCCCAAGGGTAATGAACACTATATGTCTCAACTACAGTGAAAGGAGCAAAGATGCGTGTCTCCTCCCTGTGTCTGACCACTGACTTTTGTCTCAGGAAACTGAAGGGACTTCTCCCTCTACTGGGACAGCTTTTCCCAGTATTTTTACGTCGGATCATTGTCCCAGCCGCCCAGTAGCAGGGAATTAAACTGAAGTGAGCATAATGAAAAAGCTGTTACTTATCAAGGGTTTATTATGTACTAGGTACTGCCCATACATTATGCATTTAAACCTATAACATCTTTATTACATGGTTTTGTCCTCATTTTAGAAGGCATTTTTCAAATAACTTCCAAATGACATGTATAGACTGCCAAATTCCAGACTATTCCTGCATTTCAACTCTGAGTATTCAATCCTTAGAAAAACAAACCTATCTCTGCCATGCATACCTTTTCCCCCATAACTAACATCACAGAAACAATGTTTGAACTAAGTACCACGATGAGTAAGCAAAGAAAGTAAGAAAGTATTTGCTTTGATTGCTGTATCTGTTATGCATATTGAAGTATCAAGTGAGAGTTTCCTCAGTCAAGAGCATGGTATACGTTTCTCAACGTTTGTGGAAGGGTTTTCTGCATATATTAGGAATCCAAAACCAAGGAGATGTTTAGAGTAGTTATGGCTAGCTAGGATGTCTTTAGCTAGCACAGGAATGTGTTCTGGTTTTCATTTATATAAGAAGTTAAAAACAGCCCTGACTGGCGCGGATCAGTTGGTTGGGCATCATCCCACAAAGCGAAAAGACAGCTGGTTCGATTCCCGGTCACGGCACGTGCCTGAGTTAGGGGTTCGGTCTCAGTTCAGGGTGCAAATGAAGGCAACTGGTCAACGCTTCTCTCCATTTCTTTCTCCCTTCTCTCCCCTCCCTCTAAAAATAAATAAATAAATATTTTCAAAAGAAAGAAGTGAAAAACAAACACCTGTTAGATTCCTCCCTGGACATTTCTGAAACCACAGTCTTAGGTCAGGCAGTACACGGTCTTGATACAGCAGACCGTAAAGCAAAACAAAGCCTCCCTCGCTCCTCGGGGGTATTCTGGATTTTGGAAGGCAGTGCTATTATGGAGCTCATCGCACCGCCATCTTTAGAATGCCGTAACATTTTCTCTCGTATCGGGATAAATTCTAAAAAGAACGACAGAAAGAAACTAGAAGAAGGTTCTGGAAGTCTCCCGGATCCTCGGTTGCTGCAGGTGACGCTTCGCCAGGACAGGGTACGCGTGGGCACAGGGTTCCGCACACCAGGGCGGCGTTACTTCCCCACTACTTTCTCTGCTGTTTTGGTTTCAAGACCAGATCTAATGAAATATTGTGATTACATGGTACTCCTTAGAGTTTAATCTCAACAACTGCTATAGGAGGGGGGTGGAGAAGCATGTGTCTTACACAGACAGTGAAGAAAAGTGGAAAAAAGCCAAGACCACCAAGATTTCCCTCCATCACTGAATTCCAAAAGCATCCAACTATTTCCCCGAGCACTTTCCTGGACAGAGCCAGGCCTGGTCAGCTCGTCTGCACGCCCACCTCCCATTGGTCCCCTGCCCATCTCAACATCCTTAGGGGGCCATCCTTGTTATCCTTAGTGAGAAACTCACTCCCAAAACCCTGATCGAGGACGGGCAAGGCACGACGTCAGGGAAGGTTTTCCTTTTACAAAAATTAACTTGTAAAGTGTGTCCCCCCCAACATACTCCTCTCACACTCACTCAGTATGCCTGCATCCCTGATTTGGGCCGTCATGTTTCACACTCCATGTATTTCGTTGATTCGGAATTTTGAAGGTGTGAGACACCTGAATGTTTAAGCTGGAAGCTGTTTCAGACCAGCGCCCACATCCCCCTTTGGGGCAGCTGTAATATTCCAGCACAACATACATGCTTAAACTAATAACGGGTTTACACGGTTAAAGGGAGCGAACACAGGGTGGTATACTTACACCCTAGATTACAGTTCTTCCTCTCTCCCAGCACATCAGAGAGGCGCAGACGTTAGCATTTGAGACTGTCTGTAATCACACAGCCACGGGAAGCTGCACTCTGGGACAGCCTGGGACCAGCCCCTGCAGCCCTCCCCGTTCCCGCTCCATCACCCTCAAGCTGAGCAAGGGTGAGTGTGCGTACTTTCCCCCGCCCACCCCGCCCCGCCCCCACAATGCCTACAAATGTCCTATCATTTGCATTTGCTCATTTCCAAAGTCTCTAATTTCTGTGGGAGGTGGTGTCAGTTCTGGACACCTCCTAAAGCATGAGGGCTTGAGTCACGGGAGCAGATGGAGGGAAGAAGGAGGTGGCCCTGGAAGGGAAAAGGCCTGCACGTGGCTTCCTCAAGGCCAAGGGCTCACAGGCCCCTCCCAGGCAGGCAGGGCTCAGGAAGCAAACTTTGCTGGGGCTTCAGTGGCAGAGTTGGGAGAGGGTCGGGGGAGCTGAAAAATGCCCCAAAGGAACAGATTCCAGGAAGGTATTAGGAAGGGCACGCTCACCGTGTGTGGAGGGCCAGCATGCCACCCAGGGACATGGGTGGCATGTTGAAATGAAAATAAACAGTATGAAAGCACACTTAAATACAGTGAGAAGTAGCCACGTGCTGTCAACGCTCCCACTGAGTCAACCTGAGACTGAGTGAATCACGGACAGAAGTGAGAGCTGGAGAAGGAGGGTGTGGGAAAAGACCTTGAGGAGGCTCCAGAGTTTAGAGGGCTGTCAGAAAGCAAAGACGCCAGCGGGAGTTTAAACAGGAGGGGGGTGGGAAAATGTTGGGAGCGAACTCTGCTTGGAGCAGGACAACCCAGAGCCTTGCCAGAGGAGGGAAGGAGGTCGGCTCTCCGTGGAGTCCTTCTTTTCTCATTTTTAGAAAGGACCCACGTGGTCAGAGGGATGATCAACCCCTTGAGATGCTGGAGAGGAGTATTTGTGTTAAATTAAATCTAGAAAATGGAAGGCAGTGAGCTCCAAGCTTATGCCTTCATTGCCCTCGGGAAGGCATTGTGTGCGTTAAGGATTCACATGTCTCTGCAGGCAGGTGCCAACAGCAATCACCTGGCTGCAAGAGCCGCCCAACTCCGCCCCTGCCTGAGTGTGGCTATGCCAGTTTCACTTAACCAGGATTCGCTACTGCACTTCCTTCCCTCAAATGGCCAGAGCGAATGTTTTAAACTTGAAAAAGATATCAGATCACCAATGTCTTACAATGCTTTCATTTACTATGTTGTTATTTAACTCTTTGCTGGTCCAGCTCAAGAAAGGCAGAAACTCAGTTACAAGGCAAACCATTGAAGCAGAATCCTGTAAGCAATCATAGAGCAAGATTCATTTATTCAATGGATACTTACTGAGCATAAATATCAATGCGTTTTATTGATGCTAAGAAATGCTCCCCCTCCCCACAATGTATGGGCGCATCTTAAAGGAGGTGATGTCAATTTTATTGACAGAATTTCTTTTCTTAGCAATACATTTTTTTAAAAAGGTCTTTGTAAAGTGTATGATTGTCTGAATGTAAAAAAATACAATAAAAAAAGAAAGAAACAACATATTCCTTTTCTTTTTCATTTTCACCCAAGGACATGCTTGATTTTAGAGAGAAGGGAAGGGAGGGAGAGGAACATTGATGTGAAAGAGACATCGGTTGGTTGCCTCTCAAATGTGCCCTGACCAGGGACCAAACCTGCCATCTAGGTAGGTGCCCTGACTGGGAATCGAACCCACAACATTTTGCTTTGCAGATCGATGCTCTAACCAACTAAGCCACCTGATCAAGGCAGAAACAATGTTCTTCAACAGTATCTTAGATCTGATGAAACAGGAACTCATCAATATCATTCAAGTTGCAGTACAAAGGTTGCCTTTTCTGAGTGGCTTCCCAGAGCATCAGTCTGAGGTGGCCCCATCATCACCCTGATTCTCCCACCTTGCTGATCACATCTCTATGGAGACCACGTCTCTTGAATAGCATCAGGCATCATTCTAGGCATAGTAGGCTCTCAATGAATGGCTCTGGAATGAAGAAAAGTTACCAGTTATTGAGCAATGACTACATGTGAGACCCTGGACGAAATGCTTTAGAGAGGAAAAATTCATTTGCCCTATCGACTCTGAAGATGGGGGAACCTGTAGCAGGTAAGTAGAGAAGTAAGGACCAGGCCCCCGCTCGGCCTAACTTCAAAGCCAGACACACAGACACCGTGTTATGCTGTGCATCACACACAAGCCCTGGAAAGTTCAGTGCTAAATTCTGGGATAGGTCCAAAGGTGTACGACAAGATCCAGAAGGTACAGAGAGGGATAAAGCTGTTCCCCTCCTCTGGAAAGGTAATATTTACCTCCTGGATCATCACATTCCCCTCTTTTTCTAAGTGCTTCATGTATGAGGTCCTGTGTTAACACGGAGGCGGAGATGCCTCCATCTCTAACCAGTAAGTTGAGGAGAGGCTGCAAGGAAGAGACGGAGGTTTAAACTTCGTACGGAAGGACCCCTCCATTGGTGAAAGTGAGCACAGCCCAACGAGGGCTCTGAGAGAGATCTAGGGTGACAGGGACACAGGGTACCCAGGGGAGGAGCTAGAAGAAAAGTAGGTACAAGAACCTTGAGTGCCATGCTCGGGGGGGTCTGACCTTTGTTTCCTGTGATCAGTGACCTTCATCAATGACCTATTTCAATATGGGCTTTCTTCCATCCCAGCCGAGCCTCTCTCTCCATTCAGCATCCAACTCAAGGAAGGATGTTGAAATTGGGCACTGCCATTCCCGTATCAACTGATTGCTATGTCCGACAGAGACTCCTAACCCCGTGTAAAGAGAAAATAAAGAAAACCAGCCAGAAAAAAAGGAGTAACAAAGGCGATTTGGCTCTTACGTTCATATATATCACTTCAGCTCAGAGAGAGCCTATGAAATCTGTCATTTCGGGTCTCCATGAAAACACTGAACGATATCATACACAGAAAATGTTTCCTTCGGAACAGACCTGGAGAAATCCAGCCCACAGCCTGTTCTGTGTGGCTCTCGATCAAAGATTAGTTTTTACATTCTTCACGGGTTGCAAACAAACAAAGAATATACGAGAGAGACACAAAGCCTAAAATACTCTCTGGCTATTTACAGGAAAGTGTTTACTGCCCCTGACCTAGAACTTACCATCCTCCCCCACCGGTAGTCCGACCCAGGACATTTAAGTGCTTGATGTGACCGGACACATAGAGAACTAGGTCTGTTTACCACTTCAGTCACTAGAGCTAATGTCATGGGGTGATGATTTATCGATTTAGTGACTCCTCTCACGCGGATTCTACAGTTTTAGCCATTATTAGACTCACGCCCATTTTTAACTTTGTCTTGGATATTCACAATGATGTCCTTCTTACACTCCTGACGCGCTAGCTTTCGGCCACATGCTGTGACGGTCGGGCCTTCCCAATGCTGGGGATGAGTGGCTTCTGCAGACTCTGCGGCACACCGGCTGTGAAAGCTCACCAAAACGACCCCCTTATTTAGAGCCCCGCGAAACCCCTCCACCGGGTTAGCACACCAGGTGGGTGTTGCTGGACTCTTTAAAACTTAGCCCGACATTGTCACTCTCCAAGGTGCCTTTCCTCCAAGATGATGTGGGAAGGGGGAAAGAAGAGGAGGGGGCAGAGTTTCGGTTCCGTCAACTCAGCATACTTTAGTTATCCATCAAACGATAATTCAGGATTTACCAAGAGGAGCTGTTTAGGCTTGGAAGTTTTTACTGGACTTGTGTTTCATTGAAAAAACACATTTTGGGGGCCCTTAATAGGTTATTAAGGGCTCAGAAGACATAATGCCGCCGAAGCATGTCCCATATTTATGTGTCAAACCACGAACCAGTAAGTCTCAGTAAAATCACCTTAAACACTCAGGTCCTTAATGGGGCGGGAGGAGAGGGGACAAAACAATACCAGTTATTTTGGGGTTTGCAAAACTATTGCCACTTCCTTCCTACTGGGCTGTTAACAAGTGATCAAGTTCATCACCTTTTCGGTGAACTTGTGTACACAGGTTAAAAGGTACTCAAACATGCCTCAAAAATGACATCTATTCTAGATGTGGTATACCGTCAACCCCTGATCACTGGGATGGGAACCACCAGGCTTACCTGAGGCTGTTCTGCAGCATCCGAATGACCGGTGGCCCAGTTACTCTGCAGTAAACCCGGGCCCCCTTGCTAGGATGGTTAGGCTGTATTTCTATCATCTTTGCTAAACATCTGTTGCCTTTCATCAGCCTGAGCAATGTAAAGAGGAACATGTAGTCATCTCTTAATTACTTGAAAGCTGGCTCTGCCGTCAGTTCTACTTGGCAGAGACACCCGCGGCTCTGAATGCCCGATTGGATTGGGGTCAGCTTTTCATTTTGTAAAGCAGGTTGATGCAGGCTGATGAGATAGTGTATTTCGGAGCCTGCCACATGCCAGGACTAGACTGCTGAGGGTCCCTGTCTCAGAAAATGTTTCCATTACCACTCCTAGTTGAATACATGAGCATTCTGCCTTAGAAACCAGTTTTTCCTAAGTCAAAAGAGACAGTGATTTTTCTCCCTTAAAGAGTAAACCATTGCATTTCATTAAAAATATGCTTCCATGCTGCCATCATTTCTAGGTCGTGCATTTCAGAGGGAAGAGAAGCGAACCCGGGTTAAACCACAGCTCTGCCACCAGAGAGCTGCGTGAGCTCCAGCAGAATCACTCATTCCTGAGATCGGGTTTGTCAACAACAGTCACCTTCAGAGCACACTTCGTGCCCAACTCGACGAACGATTTCATTAATCATCGTCAGAGCTCAGCCTGACGCCAGAGAGAAAGGCCATTATTTCCTAGATTACGGAGGAAGACAGGAGCAAAGGTGAGATAATCCAGACAGCATAATCAACTGTGATTATTACACTTTCCTGATTATAACACGATCTAGTCTAAATCATTTCCTACAACGGTCAAGGTCTCCGCGCTAGTGAGCTGCAGAGACCAACTTCGAATACAAGTCGGCTACTTCCAGGGCA